>PVJS01002127.1:0-53833 GCA_004027185.1 Glis glis | reverse complement strand
CAAAATATCACGCATATAATTCTGTAAAATCAAAAACGTTAAATACTTATAAAAATGTCTGTTATCCAGAAGTTCATGAATTAGTACTTCCTAGAGTTGTAAGACTAAAGCCTGACAATTTTGGAAAAGAGATCTCTATTAATAATGAGTTATTTTGCCGGGTGTGGTGGCGTACCCCTATAATCCCAGTATTTGGGAAGCTGAGACAGGAGGATAGCAGATTCTTGCCTGGAACCTGCTATCCTCAGAAACTTAGTAAGACCCTATTTCAAAATAAAAATGAAGTAGGATGGGGGTGTAGCATGAATGTAGAATGTCCCTGGCTTTAGTCTCTAGTATCAAAAAACAATATTGCCATTGTGACATAAGGCCATTTTAAAGAGAAACAAATATCTGCCATTAAACCAGAGGATGTCCCTCTATTCAGCTGCCCCACCCCACCCTGTGATAAAAGGCTAAAGAATTTTTATGGTTACGAATGTTAATATGGATTTTTACAAGCACACACACACATATGTATGTGTGCACAAATGAAAATATAGTATGTGAAGCTGACATTGAGGTCATTGTCAGGAGTCTTGCCATTCTTACAATGTAGCCAGCAGATGGAAGACTGCAAAATTATACGATTATGAAGCAAGTTGTGTGTGCAGAGTAGGGTCTCATGGGTTGTCAGATGGAGTTGGTATTTCAAATAATTAAAATAAAATTAACAGGCTGTAGAAGGGAGTAGGGAAGCAAAGGTCATCAAATGTGGGAGAAAGGGAATAACATAAAACCACTCATGTATATATTTATAGGCATTCCAATTTCTACCAATTGCAAATAAAAGCAAAGGCCTTTCTAAGATTTACAATTGCCACCAGATAAAATATATATTGACTATATTTGTAAAACGAACTAGCTTTACAATATTTATCATTTCCTTTAATATCAATATTAATTGGAAATATTATACACAATATACAATTATCAATCACTTAAAGAAAAAACACTTTTCCTTTGTAATGTATATATGTGTAGAACGCGACTGCCAGAAACAGGTTAACATTTGCCTCAGAAAGGTCAAGGGTCATGGAAAACCAAGATTAGACTGCTGGACTCATGGAAAGCAGCCTGTTCCTCCAAGGTAAATGTTCCTGCATCTCTTGCCGGCACCAACTCCCAAATATCCCACTGGTCAAACATTGTGTCAAGGATCTTCTGCACATCCTCAGTGGTTTTATTGCTAACTGCTATCTCAAAGACTTTCTGCAACTATTCTGTAGCCAACCCGGTTAAACATTAACCCCTAGCCCTCGCTGCACATTTACTAGTTAAACTATACCTCCTGGGCTCTGCACGTATGCAGTAGCATCCATACCTCAACCTCCTCTCTCAAGAATGAATAAAAGCTGTGGACCAGTGTCCAGCGGGGCCTTCGCCTAAGAGTGAGCCTCCCCCCACTCTGCCCCTCTCAATCTGCTGTGTCTGTGTGATTCTTTTCCTCTCAGGTGCACAGCGGGACAGTAACTGACATATATAGTTATCTCCCAATAAATGGCTGAATTCCTTATTGGTTCCTTTATGCTTTCTTGATATTGAATAAAATAAAAACTCATTGATTAAAACATGTCCACTCCTTTCTCCCTTCTCTGCTGTGTCACATAAACCATGTTTGGACTAGTTATACTCAAATATGTCAGAATACATATATATTTGAAGTTATGTATGTATTCACCAGATGAAATGAAATCATTTCTATATGAAATGAAATCATTTCTATATGAAATGAAATCATTTCTATAAGAAATGATTTGCGAATCATTCTTTCATGGTAGCCATGGAATTTGGCAATATCTTTGATATCTTCCTGTGTGTGTGTATATGTGTGTGTGTGTGTGTGTGTGTGTGTGTGTGTGTGTGTGTGTGAGAGAGAGAGAGAGCAAGAGAGAGAGAGAGAGCGAGAGAGAGACAGACAGACAGACAGACAGAGATTGGGGATTAAGATTAAACCCAGGAGGGTTCTACCTCTGATCCTCACTCCCAGCCCTATTTTTAAATTTATTTTGAAACAGAATCTCACTTAGTTGCTGAGGACCTCACTAAATTGTTGGAGGCTGGTCTTGAACTTGTAATCCTCCTTTTTCAGCCTCCCAAGTACTGGAATTACAAGTGTGCCTCATCATGCCCGGCGGAAATATCCTTTTGACCCAAGGACCAATGGATTTCATAGCTATTCAACCTGGTCAGACTTGCTGGTGCTTGGGAAAACATTATATTTTACCTTGAACTCTAGCTGTAAGTTTAACGTTAGTTCTAGCTGGGAACTGACTTCATTTCTTATTCTTTTCTTTTTCATTTATATGACTTCAGGGATCTAGTGCTGAAGGTCAGTCCTAGGTAGTTGCTTTCACAGCCTGC
This sequence comes from Glis glis, assembly GCA_004027185.1. Taxonomy (NCBI): domain Eukaryota; kingdom Metazoa; phylum Chordata; class Mammalia; order Rodentia; family Gliridae; genus Glis; species Glis glis. Next base: position 51,430 of record PVJS01002127.1, on the reverse strand, counting down.
TCTTATTTTATTTTTTGGTAATATTTTGGCAAAGATTAAACTAGTGCAACCTTCAGAGACATGTCCAGCTAACTCAGACATGGGTTAGTGGAGATCAGGAAATAGCAACACCTGAACTTACCTGTTGGTGGATTCTGGGTCTAACTTTGTGGAAACATATGTCTAGGTCAGTGTGTGGGGCTTTGATCCTGCTTGTGCCTTGTGCCATGAAAACATTGTGTAACGGTGAGGGAGTGTCTGACTATGTTTCTTGGAGTTTTTCTGGCCACACAATGGATAATATGGAGGTTTAAAGAGGATACAAGGTTGTATTAAAAGCATTAAGTAGTGTTGTAAAAAATAGCAGGTTAAAATATGTGTGGCATGTACTAAATCTTTCAAAATATTTCAGAAATTTATTTTATGCCACATTGGGTTGATTTGAACTTCTGATCCTATATTATCATACTTTACACACTTTTTAACATGACTTAGAAACTTATTTAAAACTTTCAGTCCTCAGGGTAGAAATATTTTTTTTCTTGTTCAGGAAATAGCACTGATAGATTTCAACTAAAAAACAACTTGATTAGTGAAATACAGGGTATTGCCTACAACCACTGAGCCAAAGCATATAAGACACTAACAATAGAAATGAGTTTTCTCACAAAAGGATACCATTGTTTATTTAAATGAGTTAAATAAATATAATGTTTTTTTTTTTATCCAACAGGCATGCCCAGTATAGTCATAATATTTACAAGTTGCTCCCAGTCATTTAAACAAACTTAAGTTCAAAGCTTTCTGCTTACATTTTGGCACCATCAAAAACATCGATGTTTAATTTTGATTAACACTTCAAATCCAAAATATATTATGCATATAATTGCTATGGTTCCTGCGAAGTATGTTTACATCATCATGTTAGTGCTGAAATCGCATGCCTCATGTACATGATGATAGGTATTTGAAAACACAATGAATAATATTTTGGTTGTAATATGTTAAAAATCAATAATAATATATGCCTTCTAAAAGTTATTCAATAGACATGATTGAGCAATCACCACTTGCCAGGCATGTGATATATGAACAAGATATAGTCTCTTTCTCAGTGTGCCCATAGCCTAGTGGAAAAAAATCTGTAGAGAAGTAACTGAAAATAAGTTAAGTTCTATAATGAAGGCTTTCATGGGTTCTACAAGTAGAAGCATTAAGGAGAATGCACCAAAGATGGGAATGCAAGAGAAAATGAAGGAAGAAATCAACACGGAGAAAAGCTAAACATGTCATTTGTTAGATGAGTTGTCATGGGTGACTGAAAGAGCAGTTGAACTAGGAAGAGCAGGGGCTAAACCTGCCATTCCATAGAATTGATCACAGAAACAGTGGACAACCCTTTGAGACTTCTCATCTGTAAATTGAAGTTGAATCACTTAAGGACAAAACGATGTAATTAATATGAAGTGCCTAGCACATATATTATCACATAGCATTAACTAAATAAATGCTTATATCTTTTCTTTTCTACTGAACATGAGAGTGAATCAGCCTTCAGATACTTATAGCCATCAACCATGGAATCTCCTAGATGAGGCCCCAAACATTGTACAATAGAGACTCGGCATCCCAGTTATTCCCTGTACAAATTTCTGACACCCAGAGTCCATGAGCATAATAAATGGTTATTTTATTAAATAAGTTTTAGGCAACTTGTTATCCAGCATTAGATAGCTAGAAGACTCATCCAAACCACAAATCTAAAACTGAATGTATCAGTAGATACTAGTGACAGAATCATCCTCTATGAATGTAACCATGACAGAACTATACTAGGAAGCTTGGAGTACCTAGTAGAAGATGATTAAAATGTTCCCTGAGTCTCAGATAAAAATAAAGGGCACAAGGCCATTTTATTTTTTGAATAAAATTCATGATCCATTGAGGGAAAGTTTCAGAGTCTGTACAGCAAGACAAAGAGACTAAAAGTAATAAGATTTAAAGTGTGTTTGATCAAAGAATGGGATCAAATATTAAGACTTAGCGGGATGTGGTGGTGCATGCTTGTAATCCCAGTACTTGGGAGGCTGAGACAGGAGGCTTGCAGATTCCAGGCAGCCACAGTAATGTAGCACAGTAATGTATCACTCTGTAACTTAGTGATACCTTTTCTCAAAATAAAAAAATAAAATAGGGCTGGGAGTATAGCTCAGAGGTAGAATGCCCCTGGATTCAATCCACATGACCAAACACCCATGTGTGCATACACGCGCGTGCACACACACACACACACACACACACACACACACCACACAATAAGACTAAGACTCAGTGATGAAGTAATTTTACTCAGTGGAAAATTTCTAACACACTATGAAGTTGACTCATTTAGAATTTACCTGGATTTTTAATACATTTGAAAAAGGCTATTGAAGAAAAGGGTATTACTAGCAAGGTAGATTTTGTGGTGTATTTATTATTGATACCATAGCAATAATGATAATATATCAACCTTAAACCTTTGCCATAGTCAAAATGGTTCCACAGAATAATTTAGTTACTATCTTGTTCCTTTCTTATTGTCAAAAATAATTTTGATGAAAAGGTAGGAGAGAGGCCACCAACATGAGTCTCCTGTCATGATAATCATCTACAGCTTATGAACAAGTAACCAAAGGCATGATCTTAATATAATGATTCTTATCATCAGATTTTAGTTCAGGGAAAACAATGCAAAAATAGCTGCTAATTGCAATGTGATCAGAGTGAGATATTTAACAACTTACAAAATGAGAGGCAACAATATTTATATGATGCATTATAAAAAAATCTTCACAAATATACTATAGCAAAGCTAAAGTTCTTTTTTTACAACATCAACCAGCGCCCAAAGTTTGAGGGGTAACATCCAGCAACAATGGAAAGACACCAGCTACAGAGACAGCCAAATCCAGTTGCCTATGTTTGATAGCAAACAGAAATTAATAGATAACTTTTTTTTTGTGGTACCGGGGATTGAACCCAGGGGCGTTCTACCTCCGCGCTACACCCCCGGCCCTATTTTTTATACTTTATTTTGAAACCGGGTCTCACGAAGTTGCAGAATGTCTCACTGAGGAGAGAGAGAGAGAGAGAGAGAGCGAGCTGAGGCTGGCCGCGAACCCGGATCCTCTGGTCTCCGCCTCCCAAAGTACTGGGATTACAAGCGTGTGTCACGATGCCTGGCTAATAGATAACTTTTAAAAGAAAATTCTGGGGAAAAATTATGTTATCAATGCAAATAAGTTGGTCTTCTGAAAAAAAATGGATGATTGAATATAAAGTTCATGGTGAGGTCTTTACCTTGGAGAAGAGACTAATTCTCATGTGTCAGTGAAGAAAGAAACCCTGGAAATTAATGTAGAGACATACAGAGTTGAAAAAAATGTACAGGAGGAAACCATAAGTGCTTTCCCTAGACATCTCAAGAAGAATGTAATTCAACTGAAAAAGCTGAGCCTCCTATGTTGAACTTGTGGAAGAAGGTCTACATGATCAATAATATATAATCTTCTCATCCCAAAATATGCATTCAAACTGAAGTAGTTTTTATAGGCACATTTGTAAGGTAATTGGAACAAATAAAAAGAGATAGTGTATCATGAAAGATAATAGGTACTACTAGCATAACATTTCAGAGGATAATATATCAAAAGTGATGAAAATATTTGTAACAAAAAAGTGTTTGTGGGCCGGGCGTGGTGGTGCACGCTTGTAATCCCAGTACTTTGGGAGGCGGAGACCGGAGGATCCGGATTCGCGGCCAGCCTCAGCTGTCTCTATCTCTCTCGCTCCCTGTCTGTCTGTCTGTCTGTCTCTCTCTCTCTCTCTTTCTCTCTACTTAGTGAGGCCCTTCGCAACTTCGTGAGACCCGGTTTCAAAATAAAGTATAAAAAAATAGGGCAGGGGTGTAGCGCGGAGGTAGAACGTCCCTGCGTTCAATTCCCAGTACCGCAAAAAAAAAAAGTATTTGTGAAACTCTAGCTTTGGCCATGTCTTCAGCTCCATTCTAAGAAGATTGTTTAAAAGAGGTCTTTTCCATTTAGTTTGAAGTTCTGTGAGTCTGACAAACTGACAAATTTTAAGTATTAATGCCTTAACCCAAAATAGCATTGATCATCTACACTTGTAGAGGTATAATGCCATATGAGATTATCTGCCCAATAAGCACAAATGCTATTGAATGATAATTGATAAAAACAATTTTTCTCTAATAATTTTACACAATGTGAAATCAAGAAATAAATTATAAATAATTATGCAAAGTAGTAAGAACAAAGTGTATAGCCATATAGAGACTGAAGGAAAAGAAACATAAAAGACAGAAATCCAAAAATGGACTGACTCATATTAAAGCAGACACACTAGCATAAGAAGTTACCTACTTTCTAGCCAAACTCCTCATGTACAGCTGCCTGCATGGCCTCTGGAGTATGAAGGCTATCATTATTTTCAAAATGACAATCTCTTGGATAAATACTGAGGAGTGGTATAGCTGTATCATATGGTGGTTCTATACCTAGTCTTTTGAGGAACCTCCATACTGGTTTCTACAGTGGCTGTACTAATCTACATTCCCACCAACAGTGTTTAAGAGTTGCTTCCTTCCCCTTCTCACTAGTATTTATTGTTACTTATATTCTTGATGATTGCCATTCTAACTGGAGTGATAAGTCTCACTGTGGTTTTTGATTTACATTTATCTGATGGGTAAAGATGTTGAACTCAGGGGGAGGTAGGATGGGAGGGCAAGCAGAAGTACTGGGGAATGGAATTGATCAAATTATGTGCATGTACAAATAAGCAACAATGAAACTAACTTCTCTATATAATTATTATTATAAAATGATAATCTAGCTGGGTGTGGTGGTATGTGACTGTACTACCAGTACTTTGGTGACTGAGACAGGAGGAGCATAGGTTCAAGGTCAGCCTCATGAACTTGGCGAAACCCTCAGCAACTTAGTGATACCCCATCTCAAAATTTAAAAAAATGAACTGGAGGTGTAGCTTGGAGGCAGAATGACCCTGAATTCAATTCTCAGTACTAAAGAGTAAATAAATAAAAAAGAGAGACAATCTATTCCATGTAAATGAGGTTGAGAGAGTGGGTGTAAACAGGTACTACACCAAGTTACTTTGACAAAACTCCATAATTTATGGTAATCTGAACTATTTCCAGTTTAACTCAAATGTATGGTTCATGGTAAGAATTCGGTTTTTGACTAAGCACCTACATTACAAAGTGTGAGATGCCCCAAGGATCATGCAGATTGGATCCTCTGCAAATTATAGCTACATAACTGTCCTCCACAATATAAAATTACCTGACTTGCTTGTGTCCTTTGTCCAACCATTCCACATAATTTCCTCATATGCAAATGTTTGAACAAATATATGTATTAAAAGTATATTTACATTAACAAAATATATTAATTTAATTTCCAACAACTAAAGAATGGATAAGCAAATTATGATATGTGCAAATAATAAATTTTATCCATAAGCTAAATCAGGATTTGAAGAACATGCACTGAAAGCGATACCATGTTCAGAATATAATATTAAGTAAAAATAATGGTTCTTAAATTATTTATGTCATATCATAATCCTGTAACTATAGAGATATAATCATTAAAAAGGTAAATTTAACAACATTGATGTTAATAATGGTAAGTACTGGGCTGGATAATAGACAATTTTCTTTCTTTATATCTCTGATATCTCATGTGTTTTCTTAGCATTCTGTAGCCTACAGAAGGTGTTTGATAATTATAAAACAAAGAAGCGTCATTTGAAACTAAACATTGAAGAGAGAAAGATAACTTGCTTAGAATACATTTTTAGTACTTTAGGAATTAATGCTCAATTGCAACAGTAATATTAATTTTCTTTTTGGTACTGCAGATTGAACCCAGGGACATTCTACCTCCCAATTATCCATGTATCCACCCAGGCCTTTTTTTTAAATTTTGAAACAGGGTTTACTAGGTTGCTGAGAGTCTTACTAAACTGCTGAGGCTAGCTGTGAACCTGCGATCCTCCTGTCTCAGCCTCCTGAGTACTGGGATTATAGACATGCACCACCATGCCCAGACCTAACAGTAATATTAATTTCTACCTCTATTTTAGGACGCGTCTCAATCCAAGGCACTGTTAAAGAAGCGCCTCTCCCATTCTCCTGGAGCACCAGAGGTCCCCTATGTTTTTAAATGTAATCTGTTTTCTTTCTTGCATAAATCTTGAAGCGGTGGCCAGGGATTTAATACATAGGTTCAAAATACTCTCAAGGCATTAATATCAATTAAAGGTCAGAATGTTGGTAGACAGAGCACATTGTGAACATGATTTCTATCCATGTGAAGTGGAATAATGTTCTCTCCATCTTTCATCTGGTTCCTGAAATGACCCCTTACTGGACTTCCTGCTTTTACCTTTGAAACTCTGTAGTCTGACTTCACATGACAGTCAGAGCAATCATTTCAATCATCAAGATTATTTAACTTCAGTACTCCAAACTCTGCCAAAATTTCTTGTTTCACTAAGAATAAGAGCACAGATGCTCCCAATAAGACTTTACATGACCAGCAACTACACTTTTATTTTCTTCCTCGTACAACATTCCAGATCCTCTGGGCCCCTCATTGTTCTTAGAGCACATTAGGCAAATCCCAACCCTGATACCCCTCTCCAAGATGTTCTCTCTGTCTTGAATCCTCAGTTATATACCTACATGAATGAGCCCCCAACTCCTAGTTTTGTTTAAAGATCACCTCCTCCATGAAGCCTTCAATATTACTATCTTGTAAATTGTAACCAGTATCTGCTGCACTTCATATACTCCTGATTCCCATTATCTGGTATCACCTCTCCTGTTTTGTTGAATTTAATAATTTTTAATATTCAAAATACTTCACTTGTTTATTATGTCTACTATTTACTGTTCACTTCTATTTGCTGGAATATAAGCTTGTGAGGCAGTGATTTTTGTGACCTTTTGTGACCAATGTAACTCAAGTATATCAAATTAACTCATACGGTAGGCACTCAGGAAATATTTGATGAATGAAAGGGTGATTGGATAAATACATGCTTTCCTGACACTCTAAAATGTAATAACAAACAACCAGACATAAAGATTTCCAACAATATATTTACAACTTTTATATAAATGTGTTATCCCCTAATATTAGAGGTTATCCCAGATAACTTGGAAAACCAATACCAATTTTTTTAAATAGTTACTGTGGCATGATCTTGAATGGGGTTTCAGAAAATCGTTTAGTTAGGAGCTAATGTTGTGCATCATGAATTTGCATATTATAAGCACTATAGCAGTCTTGTGTGATTGTGTGATTCAAGTGCTCAGTAACGAATAGTTAATTTTCCCAGGTGAACCATTGTTAATAGGTGACAGAAGTAGACTAATAATTGAGGAAGCTATTGATAAGAAAAAGACACACAGGAAGTCTGGTTTTACAATAATTTTTTAGGAATGTTAGTATAAAAAAGTCTAATAGAGGAATTCAATGAGTATGGTTGGTTGGTAGTCCTGACAAAAGCTTACATCGCATTAGTACACATGAGACATTAATAAAGGAACATGTAAAAATGTTATGGTATGAAAGACATAGTTCTAATTTCCCTTTAAAAATGAAATAGTTCCATGTCATTCACTGTATTAGAAGAAAGTGATATTCTATTAAAATATGGTGATATCTAAGAGTGAAAGGATTGCATTCCAGGAGAGACACAATAGAGATGTTGCAATTTTTGAGGAGAGGAGAAACTTTATGTTGAAGTAATATCAAACATTGAAATGGATCTGGAAAGGCAGAGGTCTCTAAGAGTGATGACTAGGAAGATGATACAATGGCATAGAGTTTAAAATAAATGAATGAAAAAATGTTCAACATCATTAGCAATCACAGAGATGCAAATCAAAACTACCCTGAGATTTCACCTAACCCCAATTAGAATGGCAATCATTAAAAACACAAACAATAACAAATACTGGCGAGGATGTGGACAAATGGGAACTCTAATACATTGTTGGTGGCATTGCAAACTAGTACAACCACTCAGAAGAATGGGAATGAACCTACCATATGACCCAGCTATACCACTCCTGGGTGTCTACCCAAAAGAATGGAAACCAAACTACCAGAGTAATGCATATGTATCCATGTTTATAGCTGCACAATTCACAATTGCCAAACTATGGAACCAGCCGAAATGTCCATCAACAGATGAATGGATTACAAAACTATGGGATATGTACACAATGGAATTTTATTCAGTCATAAAGAAGAAAAAAATTATGTCATTTTCAGGTAAATGTATGGAACTGGAGAACATTATGCTAAGTGAGATTAGTCAGTCACAAAAAGTGAAAAGTCGGATGTTCTCCCTGATATGTGGAAGCTAGGGAGAAAACGGGACATAGGAGGGACTCCAGACAAAGGAGGAGAAACCTTAGATGAGTGAAGAAGGCGACCTAACTGAAGGAGATGGGAAGGGGGAAGAGGGAAACACCTCAATGGACATGATGTACATAGGCAAACTTATCACAGTCAATCACTATGCTGAGCATAGGAAGGAATAGGGCGGGACCTGGGGGAGGGCTCAATGAGTGCTGTGTGCATGTATGCCTCTACCACCCAGAACTTCACCAAAATGTATGATTACAATGCACCAATAAAATAAAAAATAAAATAAAATAAAAATAAATAAGATAATTTAAATGGAAAGAATCAAGTAAAAAGAAGAAGGAAAAGAAATGAATAAAAAGTTGCCTGTAGAACCAGATGTAATGAAGTTCTTCTCTATTTCTCAATTAGGAAGAGTCAAAGTTTTTATGAAATGAAGTATCTTTTGCTGTACCCCCAAATTTTAATAAAAACAATGATATGAATGTATCATCATAATGTTTTGCTTTAATCATTTGTCCCAAAATCAATTTGAAATCTTTAACAAATGGCACCTGCTATGTTAATTGGATTAAGTACATAAAATAAGATTAAGTGCTTACTGATATCTCACACTGTACTGTGATGTCTTTCTGTAAATAGAAAAGATACTTGTATGGGTTTTTAAGAAAAATTAATAAATGCGTGGGAGGGTATGTGAATAGATGAGTGCCTCCCAGAACATGTGGAAAATGGGCTATATGACCGCCTCAGATGGATGTGAAGATAATTCATAAACCCATTCTTCAGATTCTGATCTGGGTCTCCTCACTTTCTGACTTTCAAAGTTTCAAATGACAAACAAGAGCATTCCCCTCTAGTGAAAGCATGACTGCTTTTTCTAGATACGGTCTTCCTGCTTAAGAAAGGAAATTTACAACCTTTTGGAGAGGAGGGTATTCCAGGCAAAGGTATTAATTTAAATTAAGACTTGGGAGTATCATAACTATAATTAAGAAGATGGAGAATGTAAAGTCACATAGAAGTGAATTATTGTAGCAGAAACATCTAGAGATTAAAAGTTTGAAGACAGGATTTCTAAGTCACATCACACCCAATAAATATAATGACTCTCTTCATTAGAGAGAGAGAGAGAAGGAGAGAGAGAGAGAGAGAGAGAGAGAGAGAGAGAGAGAGTGTGTGTGTGTGTGTGTGTGTGTGTGTTGGTGGCTTTTGTGGTATTAGGGATTGAACCCAGGGGCATTCTACCTCCAAGTTACAACCCCATCCCTATTTTAATTTTTTGCTTTTAAAAGGGTCTCCCTAAGTTGCTGAAGACCTACCTAAATTGTTGAGGTTGGCTTCAAACCTGTAATAATCCTGTCTCAGCCTCCCAGGTACTGGGATTACAAGTGTGCGCTACCATGCCTGGAAGAGCTTATATGATTAAAATAAATGAAAAAGAACACGGGGAAGATTCTACCATGGTAATTTTCAGGTAATTAACTATATAACAATTACTGACTTGTATTGTTTGGGAGTCATGAAAAAATGCTTCACTGCATTATTTAATTTGTTTTTGAATAATGACAAAGTCGTATGCCCAGTATTTTAAAGCTATGGAAATTGAAGCTTCCCAAGCCAAATAATTTAAGCCTATGCAACTAGCAATGCTGAGCAAAGATCTGGACTCGGGTCTCAGACATCAGACCTGAGATCTTAGCCAGTATACTAAAAAACATGTATGTGAAAATGTTCCCTCGTAATATATCTGCACCTGAAAGCAATATTTCAATCACCATTGATATTTATATGTAATGTAGAAAGCTATTGTTCCACTGGAAGTGTTTCCATTGCTTATATCTCTAATATCTACCTATGTAGAAAAAGACACAAGTCAAACTTGTGTCTTCTGTTAATCAGTCCCAACTCTCAAAACCTAGAAAAACATTATACCCTTGAATATCTATAAAAATACTTTGAAAGTAACCTCTATAATTAAGATATTACCTCTCTTGGCTAAGAGTTCTTACAACATATATAACTATCCCTTAACAGTGGTGTTTCCTTTAGGTTAGGAACGGAATCTTAAAAGCCTTTTTCATCCTATGGAGGCTTGCGGTACATACCCAATGAGTATTGGATTATTTTGAAAAAGCATAAGAGCTGAGCAAATGAAAGGTATTATTAACTGTCATGTGATCATCCATGAGTCAAATAATATTATCAACTTAGAATTGAAGTATCAGATTGACATTGGTATATTCACATATGTACACAGAGTCGATGGTAGTATTTCCATTAATGAACCTCAGTCTTCCCCCTCCCCTTCCCTTAGACCTCCTCCCTGGCTCTACTGAGGTTTCTCCTCCATTATCTGGAGTCCCTCTGGTATCCTTATACTCCCTAGCTTGCGCATATTGGAGAAAACATATGTCCCTTCACTTTCTGTGACTGGCTAATCTCATTTAATATAATGTTCTCCAGGTCCTTCCATTTTCTTGTAAGTGACATAATTTTATTCTTTATTGCTGAGTAGAATTCCATTGTGTGTATTTCCCATAATTTTGTAATCCACTCATCTGTTGATGGACACCTAGGTTGGTTCCATAATTTGGCTATTGTGAATTGTGCTGCTATGAACATGGGTATGCATATATTACTGTAGTTCTCTGGTTTTGGCCCCTTTGGAAAGATACCCAGGAGTGGTCCAGCTGGATCATAAGGTGGACCCATTGGGGTGGGGCCACCAAATGCTGAGTGCATGTATGCCACTGTCAACATGGTTTACATTATGATGTGAGACCATAATGCACCAATAAAATCACATGAATGTAAAAAAATAATTGAAGTATCAGTCCATAAAAAGAATCGTTGTTCCATATCCTTTTTTGCAGTCAATTTAAAAAAACCTCAATTTCTGATAAAAAAAAATAAACCAACAATGATGACCTGTCTGCTGATGCTAGGAAAATTGGCTTTACAGCTGGCTGACTGATTCATTCAGCAAGAAATCGGTCAACTTTCAAAGATCAGAAAAAATGCATTCCCCACAGTGCCAAGAATCATGAAGTTGCCTCAGGAACTAGGAGCTAATGTACTCGGGCAAATTGAAGTTACTTTGGAAAAATAAGAAACAGACCTAATCCACACTGACTGTCTCAATCTAAACTAAGATTATGTCTAACATTTGGGTCAATTTCACCAAATTTCCTATTTTAAAATTTCATTCTTACTTTAATGAACATGCAGTCTTAAGATTCTCATGAGCCCTCATGGTCTACGGCCGTCTATTTTGTCTTCTGCTCCTGATTTTCATCCCAGGTTCTGTTGAGCTAGTTCCCCTTTCTCAGCATACAGGTTCCCTTACTTCCCTTCCAGGTAAAGAAATGTTTGGTGTTTGTCTAGAATATTATGACTACAATGTAGGATGTGCCTCCTACCAGTTGGGATGCAACAGAAAATGTCTTTTACTCTGTCTTCCTGGGAAGTGGAGAGGAAGTTTTGCTGTTTATAGTGTTTAATGTAGTTCCTGTAAATGTGTAGGAAATGTCTGTTTGAAGATCTAAAGCAAACTACCTTGATGTTCACAGGGATGAGGCAAACTACTTGATGAAAGAATTCATATTCAAAAAAGATTGCTATGAGAGGAAGGCAGCCTATTTATTTACATGAAGATCAAAGAAGTTTCACATGAATTGAGACTATATTTTTTTCCTGAGTGATTTGCAAAGAATAATTCACATGGCTGAAAGAGAAAAGTGGTAAGTCTCTATTGACTTTACTTTTCCTTCATGTATTAAAATTTTTTCAGCATACTAAAATGTTATGATTGCAAAATTTATTTTTCAGGAAAAATTATGTTTACCATAATAATAAATATTAAATTTCATAAAACAAATTAAAATTATATTTCTTTGATATTCTGGCAATAATGTTCTTTAGGAAATAACCAACAATTTGACTCATGTTAACACAGTGAAAGCCACACTTAACAAATAACTGCTATCAATATGATTAAAGGCCATTATAATCAAAGCCAGGAAAATATTGTGCAGATGCCAGGATAATTTAATACAACAAACAAGAGTTCCTCTGAATACCCAAGACCATAACGATTTGCTGTCTAATACAATATTGTTCTATCAAAGAATGAATGTTCCCCCCAAATGAGAAACTTAAGAGTGATATTTTATGTGAGGGAAAAACCACACATTCTTAAATCATTAGCTTTTCCCTCTTTTATGTATTCTACCCCCTTTTTCTCTTACTAAGCTTGGCTGAGCTTTAAAGAATAGGAAGGGAGGCAAAAACGCAATCTAGTTCAAAAATCACTTTGGCACAGCACAGCAAACTGCATCCAATTAAAACATTAAACAGTATGCTAATAATTGTTTCCTATAGTGCCTCTTCATCAAGGATTTCAAAGTCGACTTTGCCATTCCTCAATTATGCTTTGGGCATTTCTGATTCTAACTATTGGCAAGTGTTCCTCCTTTCCCCCACCTAACGCACACTCAAGCGTTCTAAGTGAATTTGATGAGGGACAATCATTTTGCCTTCCCAATCTGAAAGCCTCAGGTTCGCCATCTTACTTGGACTCTTCTTGGCTAGATAAGTGACTGATTCTGCATAATCTGTGAGCAGAGTTGGCCAATTCTAAAATGCTAAAAATTTGAATTAGACTTTTAAGAATGAACTTTTTTTTCATGACTTTCAGTTATAAGTGCTTACTTGAAGTGCATTACCAAAATTCTGCTTCCACAAGCAAAAGATGCACAAGTTGAGCATGCAAATTAGTGCTTTTAAGACTCTTAACAGCAATGGTATCTCTAAATCAATTACATGTAAATATGATGCACTACCCTAAGAGCCTGAGTATTTCTTTAGTCCACTGTTCTTTTTCTTTTTTAGTAGATATATGAAGCTTAGGTTCTGAACAGATTATCAACATTCCTAATTAGTAGGGTCTAATAAAAAAATACTGAGTAATGTTACTTCTGCACCTACACCTCTTCTTCTTCTTCTTCTTCTTCTTCTTCTTCTTCTTCTTCTTCTTGTTTATTATTATTATTATTATTATTATTATTATTATTATTCGGTAGTGGGGATTGAACCCAGGGGCATTCTATCTCTAAGCTACACCCCCAGATGTTTTTATATTTTTTATCTTGAAACAGGATCTCACTAAGTTGCTAAGGCTGGCCTGGAACTTTTGATCCTCCTGTCTCAGCCTCTCAAGTATTGGGATTATAGGAATGTGCCACCATGCCCAACTTATCTTTAATCTTTTAACAACAATATCTTTATTTCCCCTACTTTAAAAAGTAGTAACTATCTTGACATTTATGTGCATAAATGTATATATTTATTTTTATATTTTCCTCCTTTATTTTATTTTTTTATTGGTGCATTGGAGTCTCACATCACAATGAATATCTATTTGATGTTAATATACATGCACATAGATCTTAGTGTCCCCCCGCCTTCCCCCACACATATGAAGTACTGAAAATGATATTGGTATATTCTCACATACTGGGTATCATACCAAAGGGATTGAAACTAGAAAAATACAGTAACATATGCATACCAATGTTCATAGCAGCACAATTCACAGTGGCCAAATTATGGAACCAACCTAGGTGTCCATCAACAGACGAGTGGATTACAAAATTGTGGGAAATACACACAATGGAATTCTACTCAGCAATAAAGAAGAGCAAAATAACATCATTTGCAAGATAATGGAAGGATCTGGAGAACATTATGTTAAGCGAGATCAGCCTCCTTTAGAACAAGAACATTTATTTACTTGCTTTGTTCTGTTCTTTAATTCTTGAAGGCTTAGTTTTAAATGATTCTGAACAAATATTCCATTTTTCTTAAAATTTCACTACATGACAAGTATTTGAAAAATCTACCTTAATCTGAATTAGAATTTTTTACAAACAGAGTTTGAAAAGCATTAAATGCAAGCTGGGCATGATGGTATGATGACACATGCCTGTAATCCTAGTACTTGGGAGGCTGAGACAGGAGGATCACAGGTTCAAGGACAGCTTCAGCAAATAGTGAGACTCTCATCAACCTAGCAAGACCCTGTTTTCAAAATAAAAGTAAAATAGGGCTGGTGTGTAGCTCAGAGATAGAATGCCTCTGAGTTCAATCTCCAGTACCACACACACACACAAAGCATTAAATGATAAATAGTAAAAGTATCTAATCAAATTCCAAACCTGTCATGAACTATCCATGTATTATTTAGCAATCCAGATAAAGGCCCTGATATTTGGCATCTTTATTTTTAAAGGACAATGAATGATCTTAATAGATCTTATTTTTTTTTTTTTTTTTTGCGGTACCGGGGATTGAACCCAGGGGCATTCTACCTCTGCGCTACATCCTGGCCCCGGCCCTACTTTTTTATACTTTATTTTGAAACCGGGTCTCACGAAGTTGCAGAGGGCCTCACTAGGTAGAGAGAGAGAGACAGGGAGAGAGAGAGACAAAGAGCGAGAGCGAGCTGAGGCTGGCCGCGAACCTGGATCCTCCAGTCTCCGCCTCCCAAAGTACTGGGATTACAAGCGTGCGCCACCACGCCTGGCTTAATAGATCTTTAAATATTAAAAATCATACAGTTTAAAGTTAAAGCTTATTGTTATGGGCCTTGACGTTTATGATACCTCATTGCCCCAAAACAATAATGCACATGTATTGTATTGTATTGTATTGTATTGTATTGTATTGTATTGTAGGACTACACCGTACAAGGTTCTTTCCCAGGAAGGAATATGAATGTGCTAATAGAAAGATAAACAAATGACCCTTCCTTCATCCTTTCTTACATCGGTACAGGTTTTTTTTTCTGTCAATTTCCATGTATACTACCTAATTTAATGTTCATAACTTATGAGAGAGAAAGAAAAGCTATTATTAACCCTATTTAGAAAATGAAGACAAGTAATTTCGAAGATATCTAGAACATATAGAACATTATAGAGCTAATGAGCGAGGTAAAACTAAAACTATGTAAGTCATTATCGTAACATATTGATTAGTGAGTGCTGTTCTCGTTTGACATTCTCTAGGCCTGTCTTCCTGAGCCACGTATTGTCCCACTATAAAATAGGCATTACAATTTTGTATTTACTTCTAATGCTTCTCAAAGGGAACCTTGTTTAATGATATAACATTTGTAAATCTCTTTGAATAAAGGAATCATTTAAATGCAAAGTATTCCTGCACATTATTCCCTTTACTCTCCCACTGGGTACATAAAAGTCAAATAAGGCTGACTGTGATCTTTTAGGAGCATTAAAGCATCATAAATGGACTCTGCACCTTGCTACAACACCCCCAGCCCGAGAAACTACGCACCTCATGCAGATCCCTAAGTGAGGCTGTGGTGCCCAGGTCACAGGCCCTCCATGGAGCATAGCCGGGGAAATTGATAAGCTGAAAACCTTTCCTAAACTTGCACTTAGTCTCAAATCAGCAGGCAGTGGGAATTAGTTTTTCATACTGCTCAAGCAAATGCATGGGCAGGGATCAAGTTTTCACAGGAGGGGAAATCAAGGATCTTGGAATAAAAAATGATGCTCCAGGACTGAAACAATTCTGCACGATTTGACACTGTGCTGCCATCAGCTGCTCCACACACCTCATCTTCCTCTTTCTCTTAATACTTCATCAGGGTCCAAGAATGAATATTTGTATGCTGTGTCTACTTTTCTCTTTACTCATTCCCCATTATTTTTTATTGCTATGTCCAAAAGAGGTTTTAACATGTTGTCCAAATATTCCAATATTGCTGTTCTAACTGATTTGCTGCTATAATTTCTTTCCTTAATAACTTAAACTTTCCCAAATCCAGGTATCAATGATTACTGCCTTGCCTAGGATGTGTCCCTTCATCCATCCAATATAATATTCACACTTCAGTTTAGAGTATCAAAAACACTTTCACCAGCAATGCCTGATTTTCCAATTTCACCCAGACTATTATCTTTTAAGACTTCTTGATTATTAAGACTTTTAACATATTTATCATGCTTTCCCTACTTATATGTCATCTTTATATACCATATCTCCTACAAAGTCCAAAAAAGACACCTGTTCCAGAAAATTGTGAATTTTAAAATTATTGATGCAAGATTTACATACAGTAAAAGGTACAAATCCTAAAAAAAAAGACTTGATAGGTTTTGGCATATGTGTACATTCTTCAAATAACACCTCCAAACAAGGTACCGAACATTTCCTAAAAGACTTGATAGGTTTTGGCATATGTGTACATTCTTCAAATAACACCTCCAAACAAGGTACCGAACATTTCCTAATCCAGCAACTTTTCATCCAATAAGTTCTTATAATGTCATAAATTACCACCATTCTGATTTTTATTATAGATAATTTTTCCCAATCAAGTTCAAGTAAATAAAATCATACAGAATGAATTATTTTGTGTCTGTCTTCTTCAAAATGTTGTAAAAATTCTAATAAAATACAACACGTTAAGGAAATTTCTTGCTGTTTTTGTTTTGCAGGTAATTTCATAATGACTGCATTTTGGATTTTGTCAAATGTTTTTTCTGCATCTATTGAAATGATCACATGACTTTCCTCCATTATTTCATGTATTTTAATTTTATTTATTGGTACCAGGGATTGAACCCAGGTGCATTTTACCTCTGAGCTACACCCCAGCCCTTTTTTATTTTGTATTTTGAAACAGGGTCTCACTAAATTGTGGAGGGTTTGCTAAGTTGTTTAAACTGGCTTCCAACCTGTGATCTTCATGTTTTAGCCTCCCAAGAACTGGGATTACAGGTGTTTACCACCATACCTGGCTTCTTCCATTTTTCTATTAACTCTGCTGGTCAAATTGTTATTAAACCAATTTTGCATTTTTAGATAAACCCACTCATGTTTAAACAACCCCCATAACTGAAATCATATTTTGCAGAGATTTGAACTTCATCTTTTCCTCTTTCTGCTCCCTGGTCCACAAATTTTAGCCACTTTTGCAGCTCTGAGCTCTAATCTAGCTATTATCCACAGTAAGACCACCATGCAAAAATACAGTAAAAATAGCACACACTTAATAAATCTGTATTGATTCACATCCTATGTGCAGGATCAAAGAATATAGGTATGTGAATAAAGTTAGAATAAATTCTCTTTTGATCCAAAAAAGAGATAAACTACCTCTAGGAGCTATCATTTTTTCCCATTCATATAACATGTATTAAATTTTGTTCTACTATACACTGATACAAATATGAATAAAACTCAGAATCAAGAAGTAAAAAGAAACAACTACAAGGCAGATCTTTTTAAATAATAAAGTACTAAATTTTATGAAACAGTACTTTAACTAAGAGAAAGGTTGACTGAAAACAACATTTAGAATCTGGAGGAATTAACCAAGTTTAAAAGGGAGGATAAATACTATGTAAAAACTAGAATATTAGCCAGGCATGATGGCACATGCCTGTAATCCCAGTACTTGGGAGACTGAAAGAGGAGGGTAGCAGGTTCGAGTCCAGCCTTATCAAATTACTAGACCCTCAGCAACTTAACGAGGCCCTGTTTCAAAATAAAAAAAATAAATAAATAGGGCTGGGAGTATAGCTCAACGATAGAAGGGCTGGGAGTATAGCTCAGAGATAGAATACTCCTGGGTTCAATCCCCAGTACCAGAACAAACAAACAAAAAACAAAAACAAAAACAAAACCCACAAAAAGCAAAACAAAAACAAAACTAGAATATTCAGTTCTAAGCATGGAATATTTAATCAAAACCACTGGTGGTTAAGAAAATAGAAAATTTAAATAATAAATTATTACTCTTTATCCATGAGATTTAAAAAATTAGAAGGCTGAATAATGAGTAGCAATGGGTGCCATATGTGTGTGCTGATAGTAAAAGTATGGCATTTTGTAATCACCTTGCCAAACATCCCACAGGTTTTATTCAGCTCAACTGTGTGTTAACAGCACAACTCAATAATTACACTGAGTTCATTTCAAAGAAATGCTCACATGATATCCATGAGGGCAAGAAGGAGATATTTATCAAATTGTCATCTTTAAAAGTGGGGAGTTAGAGACAAAGGAAGTGTTTATATGTGGGGAAATGGTTAATAAATAGCATATATGGTAGAATTATTATTGCCAAACATTCACTGTATTCCTTATAAGATCCTATTAATTGGGGCCATTCTATGAGATTACAATTCCCACCCAACTCATGTTACAATTGGAAATGTGACTTAACCGGCTATTTAAGTATAAGTGAAAATGACAAGTACCTTTTCTGAGAAGAAGGTTTAAGAAATGTAGCACTTCCAATCTCACTAGAGAGTGTACAGGAAGGTAGGAGGGGGGTAGTGGGGTGGGGTGCAGAGGAAAACACACCAAGTGGTGTTCTGTGCATATATGAACGTACCACTTTGAACCTCACTACATCGTATAGTTACAATGCACCAAAACTAAATAAATAAATAGGAGGAGGAGGAGGGGAGATGCTAGGAATACAGATATAACTCAAACTGATAATGGTCTTAAAATTAGATTACTAGATGTCATATTATATAATATGAAAAAATAATTAAATGATATTTGGCTTAAAAACAGGCCAGTATTTTTTATTCAGAGAGAGAAAGAAGAAGGAGGAGGAGGAGGAGGAAGAGGAGGAGGAGGAGGGAAGAGAAGAGGAGAGGAGAGGAGAGGAGAGGAGAGGAGGGGAGGGGAGGGGAGGGGAGGGGAGAAAGAAGAGGAAATGTAGCATGATTCCTCTCCATTTTTTTCCACTACTAGAGTTGTTTTATCCTAAACAGAGGCTTTTCCTGAAACTTAGATCTCAGTATGATTTGCAGGTAGAGCAAAGGCAAATCATGTATAAAGCAAATATGAATTAAACTTTTGTTTTTGTAAGTTACTAGAATTTAGGTGATATTTGTTATTGTAGAAAAACTTCACGAAAATGGATGGATATGCTGTGAAATACCATGTAGTAGTTAGAAGGATCTAATTAAAGATACAAAAATCGACATGTTTGGATCTTAAACACCTAGTGAAGAATGAAACCAGGAAGCTAAATATAAAACTTCTAATGCAATATAGTTAAGAAAATTAAAAGCAAAAATGAGTCAAACAACATGTATTTTACCAATTCAATAAAACCTATAAAATACATTAGAACATTTGCCTTTGGATGGTAAGGATAATGAGAATGGCGACAGGAATAAAAAGATACACAACATTGAATGAATTTTAACCTGCATGTCACTCTGTGCACATACATCATAGGCATATCCTTCAAAAGGAAAGAAGTACTAAACATAGGAATGATAATGAGGAGTACAATTAATTTAGCTGTCTTTATCTGAGAACCAAAAAGGAGTCCAAAGGAAAAAAAAGAGAAAGAGGAGAAAAAACCCACAAAATTTTAGGGTAGTTTATACCAGAGGATGTTTTACCATATAGACAGAAATTTTACAGCATCAAAATGCCATGAAAGGTCAAAGAAGATAAGAATTGACAAGTGACTATTAGTGTTGCCCATTACAAAGTCACTGGTGCGATCCTGTGTTTCTATAATTATGAAAGCGTGGGACTGATTTAGAAGGGAGATGTGGAAGCAGTTGGTCAGGGAACTGTGTAATTGTATTTATCCCTCCCTGTTAACCTTTTGCAGGGAGAAAGCATTTGACAGCATCACTTATGTTCTGAAGCTGAAAAAAAAGTCATTTCCATTGCTTTTGTGGTGACTGCACCTTAGATGTGTTGGCCAATGCGTAAGATGCTGCCGAAAGTCTCTTTGGCATTCAACAAAAATTGTCAGATCATATTCAGTCTAGTCTTTGAGAGATTATGGCTGCCTCATTTCAGAACACACGTAATAGTTACCTGTAGATAAGCTTTTATTTGCTTGCTGTGATTTCTATTTTCTAAGCCCACTGGGATTGTCTTTGTTAGCTCAGTACAGGCGTGGGTGCTTAGCAGGTGTGGGCTGGCTTCAGTTCCCTTGCGTTGTGCAGGTGTGTTCGGTGTCCTTGGCAGAGTACTGGAGGACGTGAGCTTTTGTGCAGCAATACATGTGGCTTTTCTCTCCTTCTGCCTTTTCATTTTTGCTTGGAGGAATTTAGTCCCTGGCAAAATAAAGGTTTGTTCTACAGTTTATCCCCAAATCACCATGATCCAAAATTTTGTTGTCATCATTATTCCACAACTTTTATGACCTGAGAACTCCTTGACATAATACATAGTTTTTTGTTTTTTCTTCTTCCCATGCTTATTTTATGGGAAAAAGTTGAAGGGATTGTGATAAGAAAGGAGAATGTTAATTTCTCAAAGAAAAAACTTTTAGTTCTAAATTCTCTATAGAAAAAAAAAGAATGAGAAAAAGGGAAGATGAGAAAAGAATATAGGAATTATAGGAGATCATTATTTTTTAAAATCAGAATTAAAATTAGAAAAAAGTTTAAAATTTTAAATAATAAAAGTAGATTTTTGTATGTGAGAAAGTTGAGAGGATATAGATATTTAATTCTCACCTTCTATTCATTTCATTCTTTTAAAAAATTTTCCTGAGATAGATTATGGTATTGGAATTAGTTTGAGTTGGTGATAAAACAAAATTTTTCTAAATTTGATCCAAAGAACAATAGCCCTAAGAGATAACCTTGAGGCACAAAGGTGACATTCTGCTTACTGTATTATCTTGGAGATGCCCAATACATATTAATATATTAATGAAGCTCTGAGAAGAACTAACTTAAAGGAATTTATTTAACTTGATTAAATAAAATTTCTCCAAACTTATTTAAGCAGAGAAAGTTTCTTTTTTCCGTAATAGCTATTAATAAGCCTTAGAATTAAATCATTTTGGAGCATGCTGTGGTAAAAATGCCAAAGATATTTGCATGTTAAAAATTTAAAACTTGATTAGCACAGCTCTTGACAGATATTCATTTAGTCAATATTTTTTATTAGTTAAAACCAATAAGTGTACGTTGTCTCAGTGGATCATCTAACTAATACTTTGGGACAATCAGGACAGATACCATAACTTCTACTGAACAGAAGAAAGACCAAGGCTTAAGAGGATAAACAAATTTTCAAGGTTATACATCTAATCAGTTGAGGATGTTGAGAACTAAAGAAGATTTTTTTAATTAGTCTTTTTCCCCACTGGTCTCTGCTTACTGGACAAATATCCACTTTATTTGGTGATATGGATTACCACAGTGTATAATCCATACCCCCAAAGAATTTCTAAAACCTAATATTATGCTATAACATGGCACAGTGTTCAAACAAATAGGCTAATGATCAAATTTTTGGCCGATTTCCCACAAGTATCAGAAGAGCTTAAAAAACAAGATAAAGATAACATTTTAAGGAAGAGTCAGAAGAAGTTTTAACCAATGTGGCCTTTTAAACTTAGACCTTTAAAATACTCCAAATACCAGGATTGTGGGACTTATTTTGGTATGAAATATAATGAGTCTAGAATCTACTATTTTGCATTGAATAGTGAAAATGGCACTCTGAATTCTTGCAACTATGGATGCATATTATAATATATTCTAAAACTCCCACCAGCATAAAATGACCTATAAGTTGACATAAATTCTATAACATCCCACAGTCTTTCGGGTTTCTACACCCTGCAGCGACAGCACTCACGAGAAATGAGCTCCAGCCCATGAGATTAGCAAATAGGTAGTGAACAGCAGCAGGGGCCTTCTGCTCAGACACGTGGGCGCTTGGCGGAGCATGGAAGGAACAAGTGCTAGGGAAGGGCAGCCCCTCCTGCCCCTGCTGACAGGCAAAGGCTTGGCCATTGCTTTAGGAATGTAACAGTGTACACCTATGAAGCACAATTTAAATCTATCTTTATCTGCATTCATCTATCCCAGAAGACTTCAGTATTACAATAAACTTTCACCAACATTAGGATCTTCAGTTCGTTGGGCAGAAGAACCAACATTAGTCTAATATTATTCATGAGATATGTACTGCGTTTTTCACTTCATGACTTTGTAATATTAGATTAAATGGAGGCAAAAATAGCATTGGTTTGTTACTATTAAAACTAGAACTCTTGCCAAACAAAACACTTTATTATCATGTCATTATATGAACTTTGAAGAATATAACATGATACATACACCTACCAGGCACATGATACTGCATTTCCGTTGAATGGTAAGCGTGGCAGGGTACTACATGTTGTATGTTATGGTTTGGATCTGAACTCTCCTCCAAAAGCTCATGTGTTAGGCACTGCAGCAATGTTCAGAGGTGAAAATATTGGATTATGAGTACTTTGACCTAATCAATGAATTAATCCATTTCATGTATTAATGATTTTAATTACTTACTGGGAGATGGTGAAAACTACAGGTAGGTGGGGCATGGCTGGAGGAAGTAAGCCACTGGGGATGTAGCCTTGGGGACTAGATCTGTCCCTGCCTACCCACCTCCCTGCTTTTTGGTTGCCATGCACTGAACAACTTTCCTCTACCACATCATTCTGCCATGATTCTTCTGCCTTGGAGCCAGCCAACCATGGACTAAATCCTCTGAAACCTTAAGACAAAATAAATCTTTCCTCCTCTGAGTTGTTCTTGACAGGTATTTTGGTCACAACAAAGAAAAGCTGACAGAAATAATGTCTAGTAGCCATTGTTACATTTTTTTCATCATAAGGGTTCTATCCATACTGGCAAAGACCACCTTTAAATTTTCTAGCCCGGGCCGGGCGTGGTGGCGCACGCTTGTAATCCCAGTACTTTGGGAGGCAGAGACTGGAGGATCCGGGTTCGCGGCCAGCCTCAGCTCTCTCTCTCTCTCTCTCCCTGTCTCTCTCTCTCTCTCTCTCTCTCTCTCTCTACTTAGTGAGGCCCTCTGCAACTTCGTGAGACCCGGTTTCAAAATAAAGAAAAAAAATAGGTCCGGGGGCGTAGCACGGAGGTAGAACGCCCCTGCATTCAATCCCCGGTACCGCAAAAAAAAAAAATTTTTTTTTCTAGCCCTTTTCTACCTTGCCATGGTACAAGTTTTATCATCAAGCAGAAGTGATATAAGTCATAACACTGTTCAGTTTTACCATTTAAAAAATTGGCCATGTACTCCCTTTATCTCATTTCCCTTCCTGTGATTGAGAGACAGAAGAAACTCAATCTGTAGGGGGAGCCTACATGTTGAGATGGCAGGTCTGCAATATGGCAGCCAGTCTGCAATATGGCCTTGGACTGTCTCCTGCTAAATAGCAGCACAAGAGAGAAATAAGCTAACTTCTTTACTCACTATGCTTAGGGATTTCTTGTTATAGCAGCCTATCAGTAACCATTAGAGAAAGTCACACAGAAATACACTTACAAAAGAAATCAAAATTGAGCGTTTCCCTGAAATGTAATATCCACAATAGAACAGGAACAAAGTATTGACAAAATTATACTTCAGGCTATCATTTTATTTTATAGTTTAAGAATTTAAGTAGTTAGTGTTTAGTGTCAAGAAACAATAGCTTGTTTTGTTTCCCACTCACCAGCTGTGTAACTCTGAACACCATTTCAATTTTCTGTACTTAAGTTTGTACATCTGTTGAATGGGGATGATAACTTCCACACAATATTGACTTGACGATTGAATATCTGATGGTTGTGTTAAGTAAGCTTTGACAGCGATATATTTTTTTTTTTTTTGCGGTACCAGGGATTGAACCCAGGGGTGTTCTACCTCTGAGCTACACCCCCAGCCCTATTTTTTATACTTTATTTTGAAACCGGGTCTCATGAAGTTGTGGAGGGTCTCACTAAGTAGCTGAGGCTGGCCGCGAACCCGGATCCTCCGGTCTCCGCCTCCCAAGTACTGGGATTACAAGCGTGCGCCACCATGACCGGTGACAGCGATATTTTATATAAAAGAAAATTACAGTTCGGCGGTCCTCTGGGATTGCTCAATAACAGTCAGCATACCCTAGGTTATCACTGTATTTCTTAATGTACTACACTGCCTCTTATGCTAGAGAACTTTACTTTCTCTCAGACTGGGGTATATAGTACGCAAGGATCCACAGGCATGTTCTCAGAAATGTGAATTTTTAAAGGGGTTTAATTACTACTCAAGTTTGAAAGGCTGTTTTACTAAGTAAGCTTACTGTTTGAAGAAATTATGTTTTCTCTTTGTACCTACCATCATTATGAGATAAAGCTATGATATACATATAGTTATATGAACAGCTACAATTATATATTGCATGAAATATATCATACTTACGAACTCTGACAATCAGCTGGTATTTTGCATTATTTTGCCCTGTAAATATTTTGTAATGTTTTTGAAAAGAAATTTGATTATTACTTAAAAATTTGGTGCTAGTATACCCATCTCTTAAAGCAAATAGTTCGAATTACCTACATGTAAATAAATAGGATGGATGAACTAGATAAAAACTTCAGCTTCAATAGATTTTTGCAGTGGGTTCTGTTATTTGAACATGTGTATAAGTTACTCACTGATGCTATGTACCTATATGAAATTATCAATTCCAATCTTAATATCATGTACAGGGAAGGTGAGGGAGTGGGGTGGGAGCTGGAGAAAGCTTATCAAGTGCTGTGTGCATGTATGTCCCTATCACTCTGGATTTCATTATAATGTGAGATTACAATGCATGAATAAAAGTATATTTTAAAAAAGATAGTTTCAGTAAATATTCTATCTAAAGAATATGGAGTTCAGTTTTAAGCTATGGGGCAGGCTGGGTGTGGTGGCGCACGCTTGTAATCCCAGTACTTGGGAGGCTGAGACAGGAGGATCCGTGTTCGCGGCCAGCCTCAGCTACTTAGTGAGACCCTGTCTTAAAACAAAGAATAAAAAATAGGGCTGGGGGTGTAGCCAGAGGTAGAATGCCCCTGGGTTCAATCCCTAGTACTGCCAATAAATAAATAAATAAATAAATAAATAAATAAATAAATAAAATAAGCTATGGGGCAGAGGGGTTGTAAAAATTATTTTGGATATACTGAGTTTTAATAGTTCACTTAACTTCATATAATTTCTTTCTTAGATTACTAGATAACAGTTTTGAGGATGAGACAGTATTTTATTCTCTTTTGTATCCCATAATTTGCATATTGCCTGGCAAGCAGAGAAATGAGTAAGTGAACGAACAGATGAAAAAGGATAGGCCATTTAAATACTCTTGCTCTGTGCTATTATGTGCTGCTTCAAAAACTAGAAATATAATAGGAGAATTCTCTTCTCTTTTCCTTATAATATGCTTCTCTGGGAATTACTGTGATGGAGAGCCTGTTGTGCTACTCATGAAGCATTCTTGGATCTACCATGATCTTGTTATGTTCCAGAGAGGCAGAGACCTCCTCTCTCTCTCTCTTTCTCTCTCTCTCTCTAATTAGGACATACAATCCCTTTCTCCCAGACACTGATATGTACATTTGGTCCCCTGTCCTAACAATAATAATTGCATATTATTATGAACTTTGTGTACTAAAATTTGGTTTGGGAGCCTAATTGTCTATACTAGGAGCAGGAAGTCTCACAATCTTGCATTGCTTTTCTTATTTACAAGGAAAGGTCAAAGGCAAACACAAGAATAGAAGCATTTCCTAAAGAAAATATTTAAGACATTTTAAAATATCCTCAAGAATAGAGAAATGTTTCTATGCACTAGTTATGTTAGTAATATTTTCATTGTTGTGACCAAAATACCTGGTAAGAACAACTTAGAGCAGGAAAGATTTATTTTTGACTCATGGTTTCAGAGAGTTCAGTACACATTCGGCTGGCTCCAAGACAGAAGCATCATGGTTAAAAAGCATGATGGAAGAAAGGTGTTCAGCTCCTGACATCTTGGAAGGAGAGAGAGAGAGAGAGAGAGAGAGAGAGAGGGAGAGAGAGAGAGATGCCAAGGAAAAATATATTTCCTAAGGCCACACGCCAGTGACTTCCTCCAGCCATGTCCCACATGCTTGTAGTTTTCATCACTTCCCAGTAAGACCAGTAAAATAATTAATCCATTAAATGGATTAATTCACTTAGGAGGTCAGAGCCCTCATAATCCAATATTTTCACCTCTCAACATTGCTGCATTTCCTAACATATGTGGTTTTGGAGGACATTCCAGATTCACACCACAGTAGCCTACTCCTTTTGCATCATTGCCTGTTCTTTTAAGTTCAGTTGGCAGCCCATGCCAGAATTCTTGTTTTTCATATGGTTTTCTAAAATTGATTTCATTTCAATGCATTTTAGTGAAAAGTTAGAAAGAAAAAGAAGGGTGTTTTAAATCTCTGAAAGGGAAATACAAATTATTTCAAAATTATTTCAGGGAATCAGTAAAAACATATTTTCTCAAGCTGGTTGAAAATGGAAAACGATGAGGCGTACAGTCTATAGCTGGAGCTGTTATCATTCCCCTCTTCTAAATGAAGTAGAATGATAGGGAGCAGTCAAGTCAATACAGCCCTAAACATTCTCTCCTGGAATAAAGTGCATGCCAGATATGCAAAAGAGGTTGTGAATGGTTAGAGCACTGACCAGTATCTTACTTTGGACAGGATATCAGCAGGATCAAAAGTCTAGATGAAGCTACATAAGTTTAAAGACCTTTTGAAACTACAGCTTAAGGACTACGGAACAAAATATATTCCGAATCACTGAAGTACCAAAGTTTACCTGGAAAGCTTGTGTATTTTTGCTAAGTTTCAAGAAGAGTTTTCTACTTAGAACCTAAAAAGCATAATGATTAGGAAAATCTGTAAAAACTCATTGAAATATCCTCAGAATTGTCTGCAATTTTTCATTGCCTGTACTTTTAAAACATTTTCCTTCATTTTAAAGGTTTTTAAAACTATTAAATAATGGCCCTAATCAATTCTTATTTGACAGTAAAACTCTTTGCTGGGGTAATATGCTTATAATGGACCATAGTTAGAGCATTTTGGAGATGTTTTGAACTTTAAAAATGCATCTGTCTTAGTAAAAATACATTCATGCCATGCTGGTGTGGCTACTATTGCCTCTTTCTGTTAATTATCTCACTTCAAGGAAATCAGGCAGGATGATCTAGGCTGAAAAAATCAGGTCTCAGCTTTCTTTTGTAGTGGCAAATGTACACATTAACAACCATTCCTCCCAAGAGGAATTAAGAGGTTTCCCATGGAGGGTTGACCATGTGAATTCAAAGTCCAAATAACAAGCAAATGACACAAAGTATTAAACAAACACAAACATTCCTTGAATATCTGAATTCTCCCACTTGCGTTCTGTCATTGGAAATATGGCAATCATTATTATTATTACAAAATGTGATAATGATTCTTAATAGCAGAACAAATGTTTATAAGAACTTGGTAAGAATATTATCAACATAGTCTTTCATTACACTGATAAATAACCCAGTGTAATTGGGTCCCAGGGCATTTCCACAAAGCCACGCATTTAGAGAAGACTTGGAAGTTATGCAATGATAAGATCTTCTATTTTCTCCATCATTTTTGATTCTGTGTTTATTTTCCATGCTTTTTGGTATGCATAGGAGAGAATGAACTCCTGGATACATTTTTTTTTGTTTTCCCAGATAAATTGTTTCGATGAACTCTACTTATCAGCTTATTGTGCTCTTGGTTACTGCTTACATTTTACAGATTGCCTAGTTATGTAGCCAGACTAATATGGCTATGTCAGGTCAATCAATTTAGTTCCTTCAGAAGTTTTACAAGATAGGAAGGCATTTCATATACTCTAAAAACAGTTACAACAAAAGCTTGGAATCTAAAAAAAAAACCTCTTATTTAGGAAAAAAGTCAACCCTCTCTCATCAACCACCAGCCACACACTATAATTTTTAAAAAGCTTTTTAGCAGAGTGTTTCTTTTCTGCTCAATGACTGGTTTAGAGTGTGGCTCAGCCTGTGGACCAACGACTCCTGATTAGCTGTGTCAGAGGAGTCCTCTTAGAAACCCTGCACAGTTGCACTTCAGTGCTTACATCTTGACATATCCCGTGAAGGGTTACACAGAGCCATCTGAAAAGGTTAGTAATGAAGGAGGGTAAAGAGAAGGAGAGGAAAACGGTTTTGCAAGAAGTTGGAGAGTTTAACAAAGAAATGAGAGCTTAATGGAGTGGGTGTGATATTTTTGAATAGGGGCAATAATCGTGGAATTAGCATTTTTACCAGCTTGGTAGTTATTTTATTGTACGAGAATGTTCATGCTTAAATGACTGGGTAGTAGATATTGCTTATGCATGTCCATCAAAAAGTGATACTTATAGGCGAAATAAATGTATTCTTGTATCACATATGTACATCAAGAATTTTTTCTTATTAAACAAAATTAGAGTATTAATTGTACTAAAAATGACTGTTTTGAAAACTTTATTGTATTTTGGTAGGGGGGATTGAACCCAGGTGCATTCTACCTCCAAACTACTTTTCTGGCCCTTCCTATTTTTTGGTTTTGAAACAGGGTCTTGCTAAGTTGCTGAGACTGGACTCAAACCTGCGATCCTCTTGTCTCAGTCTCGCAAGTACTGGGATTATAAGCGTGTGCCACCATGAAGGGCTTGAAATCAGTTTTTGATATCTTTATCATCCCACTAAAAGGCTACGCTGTGACAATTTTGCAAGTAAACTTGCATTTTTATTTCAGCTATGCTCAAGAAGTTTTCATTCTATAAGCTCTATTTTTCTTTTCAGTTCAGTTGTATTGACTTTGTAAACCTATCCTGATTTTCTTTCTTTCTTTTTTCTTGCTTCTCTGGCTTTGTATCACCTCCTTATATTTCTTTTCACTTCCTGTATTTTCTCTCTGCTTCTTTTGCCATTTTTCCTTGTCTTTCTTCCTGGGTATTTTTGTTTGTTTTTTGTTTTTTGTGTGTGTGTTTGCGTGTGTGGGTGTGGTGTATGTGTGTGGTGCTGGGGATTGAACCCAGAGGCATTCTACCTCCAAGCCATGCCCCCAGCCCTATTTTTTTTTTTTATTTGGAAGCAGGGTCTTGCTAAGTTGCTGAGACTGGTCTCAAACCTGAGAATCTCCTGTCTCAGCCTCCCAAGTACTAGGATTACAGGTGTGCACCGCCATGCTCAGTGTCTTTCTTCTTGTTAATAAAACTAAATCAAATAATGAAGGTGATTCTTTTAATTACTTAATCAGCATGGTTCATGTGACTACATAACTGAGATAATTAGATTATTCAAATAATTTTCCTTAGATATTTTTAATTAAGTAGACACACAACCAAGGTGATATATTTCAATTTCATTTTATTTGTAGGCATATCCATGTAATGCATATGCATATCTATATATATGCATATTCCTTAAGCCTAAAGAGTCCATAATTTTGCCATGATCATACTGAAAGTCTTGAAACATTTCTCAGAGCCTAAGGATAAATACTACCTTTTTTGTTGGGCATTAAAAGCCCAGAATCATTGATGCCTGCCTACTTTTTGACAATATTTGCAATGACTCCATACATCTTTTGCTAGAATTACACTACAACTGTCCCTTGCTCTCTGTGGAGAGGAGACCTCTCTTGGACTCCAAAACCTGTGGATGCTCAAGTCGGTTACATAAAATACAGAAGTATTTGCATATAACCTATGAAGTTCCTTCCATATACTTGAAACCACCTCTAGATTATGTATAATACCAATTCAAATGCTGTATAAATCGTGGTAATACTGTATTGTTTAAGGAATATGGAAAAGAAATAAAATATATACATGTTCATTATTGATACAACTTTTTTTTTAACTTTTTATGTTCATTTATTGGTGCATTGTAAATTATAATTATACATTTTGATATATGTCAGGGTATGAACATCATACATGCACACATTGCACATTTAGCCCTCCCTCCAATCCCATCCTATTCCCTCCCCCTTCCCTCCCTTTCATGCTCCAGATAGTGATACAACTTTTTAAAAATGTTTTAAATCTGTTGGTGGTTGAATCCTTGGATGGGGAACCTGCATTTATAGAGGGACAGCCATCTTTCTCTCTGGGAAACATGTATTGATTTTTCAGATTCTGTTAATGGGGAAACTTCTTCCCCAAATGAGAAGAACAACTGCTTCCTTTCCCCTGGCCAGTCCCTGGCCTTCGTTCTAGTCACTTCACTACACAGCTCATGTGTCCCAAGCACTAGAGGACACGTATCTGTCTGGCTCATCTTTTCATTCTTATGGTTTGAGTATTACAATGTCTCACATGTGAAAATGTATTAATATATTGCATGTTTGTTAAGTGACTAAAATGATAATAACAATTATAATAAAATGTTATATGGCACTATAAAATAGGTAGTACTCAAAGTAAGTACTTTAGATATTTTAATCCATTAAATCTAATCCCCGTGACAGTCATACATGGTATTTTCCTTATGTGAAAACTAATGTACAGGAATGCTAAATGACAACTTTAAGGTCACACTGCTATTGGAACAGATCCAGCATTTGAATCCAGAGAGATGTTTCTAGAATCCAGATTTGTAACCCTGACCAATTCACTTCCAGTCTTAAGAACCTTCCGTATCTCCCCAACTTCTCTAGGATAAATTCTACTCTTTTTAGCAGAGCTACAACGTTCCCTTCCTTTTATATATTCTGTATAGATTTTCAGATTCTGGTCTTCCAGATCTCAACACTGCTCTCATATTGAAATATTTGTCACTCTGCAACACATGCAGTTTTATAGTGCTACTATGCATATATATGCTTAATAATATCTGAGGTAAAATATATATATATTTTACCTTCTTGGAAGGCAACCTACTCCAACCCCTACATTTATATGCCTCAGAGAAGCAATGCCATCTTGTAAGAATGCTTGACCATTACTATTTCTTTGAAGACCTCCTAGGTGGTTTTTTCCTGAAATTTATACTCCTCAGTGCCAAAGTACACAAAGAAATGTTGGCTAGACAGACACATTTTAAGAAATAGTTCTTCATTGTCGTATAAATAGATGAATGCCTTAGAATTTGTAGAGACAAAGCTGGCACTGAGATGTCATAAACCAAAAGAACCAAATAAAGCCTTGCTTTGTATAAAACCGCAAGTTCAGTTAATTTTCTTTGTTACCTTTTAGACTAATTTATTGGCGATACAAATTTTTATAGCAGGTATGGTAAAGAAGCAATAAAGATCAAGTTGTCAACATCTGGTTTCCTATCTAGGTAGTTTGTAAGATTAATGCATCTGCCTATGGTTTATGCATTGCTAACTCCGGCTCTACAGAAATGAAACGTCACGAGCCACAATGCGTGCTTTATTACTTAATTTGTGACTTACCTTTGGATGGGACAGAGAATCAATGACCTTCTATTAGTTTCCATATTTTGTTTTATGAGTCCCATCACTGAACATGCTGGTCATTGATGAGTACTTCATGTTAAGTAGCTGATCATTTGATGGCGAAAGCTCAGCATAGGGGTTAGAAAACTGCCGTCAGTGTGAGAGTAATTGAAGGATACTTGCAGATATTCTGCAACCTACACAGAAGGGAAAGCAAGGCTTCACTTTCCCTCTCAAAGGCAGGGAAATGACTAAATGAAATCAACAGAACAAAAAATGTAGAATAAAAAAGACAAATCATCTTGCTATAAAAAAGAGAGAATTTAAGGTTTCACTCTGGAGAACTAGCTGTATTCAGCCATGCATACCTCTTTAGCTCCCCCAACCCCCACACTTCTCTTAGGACTGGAAATTGTGATCTTCTAATTACAGTTCTTCTAGGTAACTGGAAAACATCACTAGATTTCGGGAAGGGGCAGAATTATGCTGATGATTAATACACAGGGATCATTTCTGCTGCCGTTTAAGGGTCAAGGCATAAATTGACGAAGATCTCTCTTAGTCTCTGTGGGATCCAAGGTAGAATGCCTCATATGACAAGGGAAACTTACAGAAGAATGATGCCCGTCACCGCACATTACTCTCCGCTTTAGAGTATACCCAACATCTACACCAGTAGAGTCATCAAAAAGAATATAAACTTCAGAGTTAGACCTAAGTTTAGAATTCTGAAACACTGCCTCATTCTCTAACTTTTAGCAAGTTATAGAACTTTTTGAACATATTTCTTACCTACAAATTACGAACTCAAAATGAGTTGACTTGAAGCTTAAGCAAAATAACATAAATACAAAACCTAGCTTATAATATGTACATAAATCTCTACATGCTGGTATGAGCAAAAAAGCACCGTATTTTCATTACAAATGAAGGAAATTTGATGAAACTTTCTTGCATCATAAAGTTAGTAACTTAAACTATATAATTAAAAAAATAAATTGCTTAAAATACTAATCTAAAATTAATACAACTATAAGAATAATTTCAAAGAAAAATGATATTCTGGATGAAATTATTCTAATATGGAATATTAAATACTCAAATATCAGTCATGCGTGGTGGCACAGGCCTGTAATCCCAATACTTGGGAAGTTGAGACAGGAGGCTTTCAGGGTTGAGGTCAGCCTTTGCAACGTAGAGAAACTCTCTTTCAAATATTAAAAAAAAAGAAATAAAATAAAATAGGGCTGGGCGCGGGGCACGGTGGCACACGTCTATAATCCAAGTACTCAGGAGGCTGAGACAGGAGGATTGTAGGTTTGAGGACAGCCTCAGCAACTCAAGACTCTCGGCAACCTAACAAGACCCTGTTTCAAAACAAAAAATAAAAAAGGGCTGGGGGTGTAGCTTGGAGGTAGCATGTCCTGAGTTTAATTCCCAATACCAAAAACAAAGGGCTGGCTGTGTAGCTCTACAGATAGAATGCCCCTGGGTCTAGTCCTCAGTACCACACACACAAATAACAACAATAACAACAACAATAACAATAATAAAATAAGAAGAAAAATCCAAATATCTGCAGAATTTAAGAATTTTGCATCAGAATGTGAAACCACACTTTAAATAATAATGCTACTCCCTATTTTACTTTGTTATAGATTGTGAGAGTAAACCAACCTATTAATTCTAGAACTGTGGCTTTGGCTTTAAATTTGTAGCTTGGTACTCTCTCTCCTCTATCCCCAAATTTGGATTAACCCTATTTCATTTGACATTTTCAGTTTCAACATTTATTGATATAATGGGGTTGTAGAATGGTGTCCTTTTAATTTACACCATAAGGCAGTGATGGGACAGCCAAGGAGAGTTTTATAAGTAGCTATGGTTAGTTGAGCAAAGGTCAGTATTAGAAGTGATGAGGCTGAAGGGTTGGATTATTAAGACAAAAGTAGGTGTCCTGATGTTGATATGAATGCAGCAGACCAGAAAATAAAGCTCTACATACGTTCCTCAAGATAAATGATAGAGACCCAATGGTGGTACTGGCTTCCTTGCAAAGGTGAATGCTGAATATTTCAGGTCAGTGTTGGTATCTTGTAAAGTACATCAATGGTAGATTTAATCCTGTATGACCGTGGTTTAATATTTATAGTGACAATGATATAGATGTAATTCAAACTCATCCTGCTAGATGGTTTATCATTAAATAAATTTTCTCCACCTTTTAGATGTAATGACTTTGAAGCAACACCAAAAGTGAATTCTCCAACAGATATAGTTACCTCTGGATTCTTGGTTCCATCTGGACCCTCCTATAAAACCAAAGACAAATTTTTGTTCTACTTATGTGTCCCACTTTAAATAATAAAGAATAAATAAATATTTATTGGGAATAACATTATGCTAAATGAGGAAGAACAAATTATTCTTCAATTTAAGGTAAAAGAAGAATAACCAGCCATGTGTCAGTTTCATTATCATCTTGCAGTAACGCATAATGAGCAGAAAGGCATGGTGGCACACGCCTGGAATCCCTGTACTTGGGAGGCTGAGACAGGGGGATAGCAAGTTCAAGCCTGTTTCAAAACAAAACAAAAGAATAGGACTGGGGATATAGCTCAGAGGTAGAATGACACTGGATTCAATCCCCAGTACCACATACACACAAAACAGAGGCAGACACACACACACACACACACACACACACACACACACACACACACACACAATACACAGTGAGCAAAGTATACAAATACTAATTAAAAAGAGATATGGACTAACTATAGCAACACATATACCTACATGCCGCAATTATTTAAAATAAAGATCAAGAGATAATGAAAGGAAAAAGGAAAAGTAAAACCTCTGAAATAAAATAAGTGACATCTTTCAAAGTTATTATTTTCTTGCATTCTTGTTAATATCAAATAAGAAACAAAACCAATGACTTTGTGTCCTTTTGGACTAGCATTACCTAAGAGAAACAAGGTTTCTTTATTGCAAAAGAATGTCAGAAAAAGTCCAAGTATGTGTAGTTTATGGTCCAAATGCATCAATGGAAAACGTAGGCAAAAAACAATTGTGAGACACTCATTAATTTTTGACAAACTGATAGATACAAAATGAAATCTCATTGTGCATTTAATATGCAATTCCCTGATTAATACTTGGAACATTTTTAGTAGGTTCATTGGCAATTTGAGTTCAGTTTTCTACAATTTACCTTTTCCCCATTCCCTTTCCTTTTGAGTTGGTTTGTCTTTTTTGCTTATTGATGCAAATATTTATTCTGAACACTAATTTCTTGCATGTTAAATGAGTACATGTATTAAATGGATATTTAAATACAAAAATGGAGTGGAAAATATGTAAGAGATTGTAAGCCCTCAGATTTAGGATGAATAGAAGCCTTGGGAACAAAGAAAGGGAATGGATTGGGAAAGGGTACATCAACCGTTCCACCAATTATTACATTTTTAAGTAAATATAGCAAAATGGTAAGACTTCTTTCACCCCAGCTGGAATGACTCTGCAACAAGGGGCTCAGACCACTCAGGGATAAGGGTCTTTTTGGCCCACCAGATGGACAGCGGTTCTAATCAAGGGTGAGAGGAATATGGAAGAGGATGTGAAAGGGGGAGTGAATGCAAGCTACTTCCGAACTTGAAACCAGAAGCAATGGCATGAGCTGCAGTTCCTCCTACTGACCTTCCTCTTTAAAAATTTTCCCAGGAAAAGAAATCAATTGAAATCCAGGATTGAATGCTTTAAATGGGGTGAACATAGTAGGAAGCATGTGTGTCTAAGCATCCCAAGAGGTAGCTCATACTTGAAGCTGTGGCTTGCCATCCAGATCTTCTCTCAGGATTGCGGTATTCATCCCCTGACTGCTGGGCGGTTGACTGCTTGAAGATCACAACTGCTTGCCATTGTGGAAATTGTTCTCTGTGGAAAGAAACTTCCCGAGGGGCATGGTGGCGCATGCCTGTAATCCCAGTACTTGGGAGACTGAGACAGTAGGATCGCAGGTTCCAGGCCAGTCTTACAAACTTAGCAAGAGTCTCGTAAACTTAGTGAGACCCTGTTTAAAAAAATAATTAAAAGGGATGGAGATGTAGCTTGGAAGTAGAATGCCCCAGGTTCAATTCCTAGTACCATGAAAAAAAAAAAAAAAAAAGGCTTCCTCATCTAAGTTCCTCATCTCCCCAGGACAGTTGGCAGTCAATGCCTGGACAAGGTAGGAGTAGAAAGACCAGAGGCTCCTTGCTTGATTTGAGAGTCTGAAGGTCTTCTAGAGGTTTAGAGCTCCCTGTGTGGAAAGCTGAAACCATGATTTCCAGCACAACTCACTTAACCTTCCCTGCGCCCACTCTTGCTTCCCTAGCTCCCTCTAAATTATTATTAGTGACAACATACCTCCATTAGACAAATCGCAAAGTCTCAGACTCTGTTCTCTGGACGCTTTATCTGTGACAAGGCTCTGCATTTGAGAAGATAGAGGGAAATTATATTTAATTTACATTTAAGTTGTCAGTTTTGTTCACAAGGTAGGAAAAGAAGCAAGAATTCAGGGTGGAATCTTTTCATGAACAAGTCAGTGCTTTGGAATGCAGCATGCTTACACTTCTGAGAAATTTGGGCAAAATAAGACAAAGAAAGGTTCAGATATTTTGAGATTGATCTCTGTACATAAAATATGTGAAGGAGGGTTGATCCATTTTTATATATGCAGTGTTTTAAGCTATATACTTGTCCCTTTTTTATTTGTTCATTTACTCAACATCTATGAAACTATTCTTGTATGACAGTTAACTATGCTAAGCACAGATAATTCAAATAAGATGCAGTTCCCAAATGCAAGGAACTTGTAAGGTAGTAAAAGATAGACAATAAACCCAAAGTGACAAACAGTGTAATAGATGCTGTAATAGCCATGTACACAGGATCCTAAATAAGTGGATAAAAAAAAATAGATGTCACAGAGTGAATAGCAGCTGAGGGCATCGTGGAGTAAGTGAAGACAGAGTTGACCTTTGAAGGAAAAGTAGAAATTACCCAAGAGGGGGACTGGGGAAGAGGGATTTGAAAACACTTTATCTAGAAATAAAAACTTGTTCTAACACCCTGAGGTCATAAATTAGATGAGTTTAGAATAACTAATATGAAAAATATTGCAAAATAAGTCTAGAATGCTAGATAGTTATCAGTCTGATTGCCCCTAGGGAAAAAAGGAAATGGATTTGGGTTTAGTTATGGGACCATCTGCCAGAGTTGAGATGAATCCTATGAAGATGTTAAAATCCAGGAATTAAGTGATCATACCTATGATTTACAAAGGTTACTCTGAACACAGGCCACTATACCTCTATCTCTCACTTAAATGTCAAAAATGTAATCTTACAGGATCCTGCATAACCATCCAATGGCATGTAGAGCCATCCTTTTCTGTCTTGATAACATAATTCAAATGATCCAGATCTGTCAGTCAGATGCCCAATGGCATGCAGAGGGTTGAAGGTTCTGAAAAGCACCCCATGCCTGCAACATGGAGGACCCTCCACAACAACTGGGATTGAATGGTGACTGAAATCCAGTGTCGCACTATGGGAACTGAGGCACTAGATGAAGCTTAATCTCATTAAAATTAAAAATTTCACCCAATCTCATTAACATGTATGGGGAGGACAAGGATATGGAGGGAATCACACCAAGTTACTGTGTGCTTGTATGTTTGTATCACATTGAAACTACGATCTATAATTACAATGCACCAATAAAAGTATACTAATTTTTTGAGAGGGAGTATGATTGCAAGAAAAGTCTAAAAAGCCTTGGAGGGTATGAGTAGAGGGTACCAATCATGAAAAATGAAAGTTGATATACACTATCCTTCCTACAGGAACCTCCTAGTGGTAAAACAGCAGGGGGACCCAGAGTTCAATGGAGACCAGGTGGTGCCCTCTGTAGAAGTCAGCCCAGATTTCAAGGAAGCTCAACGGATGGCTCCCATAGAGGTCACCTTAAAGCAAAGATAAGATGGAAACAGTTGGAGAGCACATGCAGAGGGAAATGGAGGTCACTCAGAACAAAATCCAGACATCTCTGCAAGATGATACGCATAGTCCCCTCCTCCCCACACCCCTCTCTCTTCTCTGAACTAGTGAAGCTGGAGAATATGATTTTAGTAGTGAACTCACCAATCCCTCCTCCTATATTATTCATCTTTTAATCAATTTTTGGAACTAATTACAGCTATTTTTAAAGTCCTTGTCTGCTAACTACAGTCATGCAATACTTAAGAATGTTTTGGTGAGCGATAGACCACATCCATGATGGTGGTTCCATAAAATTATGTCACCCAGTGATGTCATAGCCATCTTAGATTGTGTAAGTATATCTGATAATGCTCAATCAACAAAGAAATTGCTAACAATGCATATCTCAGAATGTTTCCCCATGGTTAATCAAAATGTGGGTGGATTATTTACGGGATTCTGTATGATCTGCTTCTACTATCTTTGGTTTCCTTTTAGGAATTATATTTGTTTTTTTTTATGTTATGTGATACCTTGTGCCTAGAAGAATCTTAGAGCATTCAGATGGTGTTGTCGTTTACCTCAGAAAATAACTTCCTTTTGTGGTTACTCAGATAGGATGGCAGAGACTTGTGTCAAATCAGGAATTGTGCTGGGGTTGGGGCCAGATGATAGTTTTGGTGAAACTCAGTCTATCTCTGTTTGCCCTGTTTGTAGGCTGAGGCTCTCCCAGAGTATTTGTCTCCCAAACCTTAAAATGACACCAAGAAACTTTATTAGCAGCTTCAAAATTTTTCGTCCCAGCTCTCTAGCCTCTTATCCTAGGCAGCTTCAAAATTTGAGAAATGTTCCCAAATACATTATTACAGTACACACTCCCTCCTTTTAGTTTTTGCTTTCTGATCATTGAAAAATGGAAGGAGATTCGCTCTGACTTTAAGAAGAATTCAGCTGGGCCCCCCAGGCTTCTGCACTGTGGCTAAACTCAGCAAAGGTTCCTGCGTTTGAGTTTTCTCAAGTGTCAGTCCTAGGTCAGAACAGAACATTTTTTGGTGTCTCTTGTCCCACTTTGGAGTTCTTCTGCCCAGGCTAACGCTGATCCTAAGTCCAAGCTCAGAATCAGCAGATGACCAGATGACTGCAGAGATAAAACCACCATTAATCATCAGCTCACTTGGGGTAATTCTATTTTCTGAGTAATTACAATTCACTCATTCATGATTGCCTTCACAGTTCTTTGATGCCTTTAGGAATTTTATATCATTTTGTAATTTTCTGGCTTTTTTCAAGTTGTTGCACTAGAAGCATTCATCTTCCTGACCCATCTGAATACCAATTTTAAATGTTGAAAATTTCCAAATTTTTCTCCCAACACAATAATTTTACTTCCACCATTCACTGAAATTTAAGAAATACAAAATGAAGCTGAGCATGGTGGCACATTCTTGTAATCCAAGTTCTTGGGAGGCTGACACAGTAGGATCGCGGGCTCAGAACTAGTCTCAGCAACTTAGCAAGGCCCTGAACGATTTTGTAAGACCCTATTTCAAAATGAAAAATAA
Source organism: Glis glis (assembly GCA_004027185.1). NCBI lineage: Eukaryota > Metazoa > Chordata > Mammalia > Rodentia > Gliridae > Glis > Glis glis. The sequence continues at coordinate 12,062 of PVJS01002127.1, read as the reverse complement.
AATAGGGCTGGGGGTGTAGCTCAGAGGTAGAATGCCCCTGAATTCAAAATCCCCAGCACTACATACACAAAAAAAGAAATGAAAAATGAAGAAAGCTATCATGCATTCACTAATGCTCTTAAATATGTTTGAATTTCACAAATCACTACAGATTTATAAACATTTGAAAAATGATACCATCCATGGGTTATATTGAACTTTCAGAATGAAGACAAAGTAGTGTGGCATAGAGGTTAACAAACCACTTGCATGTTTACAATTTACAGATTGACAACCATAGAATTAGATGTTTCATCCAAAAGTACCTGGGAAAGAATTAATCAGATTCTGTCAATTCTAAATCCAGACTTCAAAAATCCCCAAACTTTCTTACTTAAATGTAAATCTTTGAGAAATTTAAGTATTGGTATGTGTCTTTTGTGGAAAAAATTAAGTTTGATCATATAATATTAACTATTACATGAAATTATCATTACTATTAAAAAATCTACAACTAAAGAAAGGAATGTGTGCGATAGAAGAATTCTAGAGCTAGTACTTCTGGTGATAGATTGTGTTTGTTCTACCTACTTTACTAAGGAACCCAAGCTGGGCCTGGTGGCGCACACTTGTAATCCCAGTACTTTGGGAGGCAGAGACCGGAGGATCGGGGTTCGCGGCCAGCCTCAGCTCACTCGCTCTCGCTCTCTCTCTCTCTCTCTCTCTCTCTCTCTCTCTCTACCTAGTGAGGCCCTCCGCAACTTTGTGAGACCCGGTTTCAAAATAAAGTATAAAAAATAGAGCCGGGGGTGTAGCGCAGAGGTGGAACGCCCCTGGGCTCAATACCTGGTACGCAAAAATAAATAAATAAATAAAAAATAAATAAAAATAAAAATAAAAGGAACCCAGGTTTTTGTGCATACCACTTTCAAAGCATTTCTGTTGTGAGGCTAAAACATGAGTTACTCTAAAAAAAAATCTATTTGCTAGGCTTTTGTTTTCTGAGTGTCTGATTCCTGAATGGGATAAAAGTTCAAGTGACTGGGCATATGATTTTGAGAATGGTAAGTGGGAGTAGAAGGAGATAGGGCTTGGAGTATCTTGCTCCTGGCTGAGCACTGGGTGACTGCAAGGTCTACCAGAGGACTGGCAGCTGAACCCAAGGCAAATGCTTTCCCAGAAAAAGACCCCTGTCACCCATGACCGTGTGCTTTTCAGTGACCCATATTAAGTGACCATCTGGGCTTAGGAAAAACGAATGTTACTGCAGATCCAATAATTAGAGGCTTTTCCCTAGTTCTTCCATAGATAGGCAAATTTTCTCAATGATTTGATGATGCTAGGGAAAATAAAGTATTGACTATAGCAACATAGCAACATAGATTGAGTAGATTAAATTTCTTGGCAAGTAAATTGGCTAGAATTTCAGACTTGAATAAATTTAACAATTGACAATTTTGCTCTCACAATTTTATAATCTCATGTTCTTACATGCAAAGATGATATATAATACTCAAAGAGACATTAAATAAATCAATTATTTGTTTGTGGCGATATGGATATAAAACATCAACATTGGGTAGGTTCTTGCATTCTGTTCCAAAATTTTCCATTTCCCCAAGAAAACTGCAAACAGGAAAAGCATGAATCATGAACTATGCATTAACCCACCTGAACATAAACCTTTTGAGTATTCTATGTGTGCCTACAGAGCTAATGAAGCATTATTGGATTCTTTAAGCACTTTGAAATGAAAACTATAGGAATTACTAAAGAGGCTTTCAGAACGGATCCAGCAAATAGTCGAGTGAGAAGAAGGCGGTGAAGGTTTGGTTATGGAATAAAAAGGCACTATCAGATAAGAGCATCTTACTGAAGCAAAGACCACATTCATAAGCCTTTAAATGAAGTTAAGGACATTATGCCTCTGCTCGCAACAGGACCCTTCCTAGGCAATATTCTACTCTTCCTCAAACATGAAATTTACTCAGTGAGATGGCAGTAACTGAGGAGTTAACACCTCAAAAGGGGGAAAAAAACAACCATTTTCTTATTGAAATTATTTGGAAAAATAAGTCCCACTGTAAAATATAAGGATTAATGCATTAATCAGAGCTTTGTGAATGTTCACATTAAGTGGCTTTGTTATGTTAATTCACTTGTAAATGAAGAATGGAATGATTCTAACATTATTCAATATCATTCTAAAGGGCCTGATTTAGAAAAATAAAGATGTCCTTTATGCTTGCAAGTGATTTTAAGTCTTGAATCAGGAGTCTATTTTAGTGAAAAAGTCACCTTATTTTTTCAAGTTGCTACATATCCATTAAGCTTTATATTTAGTTTTAATTAGCTCATGAAATTTACAAAAGAAGTATCTACTTAGGAAGGAAACAAGAGAAGAAAACCTTAGAAATTTATTTCCTCACAATCAGTTAAAAAGCCAATGTCTCATAACTAAGACAAATCTCAGTATATCTATACCAGAGGTCAAAACTACTGATCTGGTGGTTTTATAGACAATCTTTTTTGTTTGCTTATCTTATAGTGTTTTGTTTTTAAAAATTTGAATTTTTTATATATTTATAAAATGATACATTACATACAGAAAACCTTATTTATGGATTGTTGTAGAAAATAAGAAAACACGGCAATATTATGGTAGCATTCATATTTGGCAACCCTAGGGGGAAGCTGTATAGCAGGCTTCTATACTAAACTGGTCACACCAAATTTTAGTTCCATCCTGTCATTGTGGCATGTGTTACTGTTGTTGCTATTGTTGTTCTCCTTCTCCTCTTCCTCCTCCTTCTCCTTCTTTGTCATCTTCTTCTTCTTCTTCTTCTTCTTCTTCTTCTTCTTCTTCTTCTTCTTCTTCTTCATCTTTGTCATCTTCTTTTTCATCAGTACTGGAGATTTAACCCAGGGGCATTCTGTTTCCAAGCTACAGCCCCAACCCTTTTTATTTTGAAACAGGGTCTCACTAAGTTGCTGAGAGTCTTGATAAATTGCTGAGGCTGGCCTCAAACCTGAGATTCTCCTGTCTCAGCCTCTCAAGTACTGGGATTATAGTCGTGCACCATCACCCGGCCATAGGAAAGCAATATATTATCACCTAGCTCTATCAAAAGTGAGAATATTAAGGATAAATTGAAAGAACTCCCATCCCCAAGAAAAATATTGTACATTTTTGTATAAAATAATTATATTTTAATGTTTAAAATACTATAAGGATACATAATAAAATCTACACATACTTGGACATGGTGTGGCTTAGTGTAGTGCTTTCCTAGAATATGAAAGGCCCATGTCTCAGACCTCAGCACTACTCATGCGCATGTACACACATGCACAGACACGCACACACGCACACACACACACACACACACACACACACACAAGTGGCAGCCAACATAAAAGGAGGCTAATTAGTGAACATTTCAATGAATTTTTAAAGAACTGAATATCATTAGGATTTTTGTATGTTATTGACTTTTCGCAATTTTATTTTATTTTAGATTTTGTGATTGAACCCAGGGCTTCACAACTGCCAGGTAGGTACTCTACCACTGAGCTACATCCCCAGCATTATTTTGTTGATTTTTGAAAGTTTTTCTATAAGTAAAATGCTGTTATAAATGCAGTTATTTATTACATTATAATATTGTCAAATTCTTTCATATATTTTAAATTTATAATCCAGGGTTGTAGCAAGCATTTGAAGTTATACTTCTGCCTTAAAATATTACAGCTCAACTTATTGACCATATTGCTGGAGATTGACACAATAATGTATAGTAAGAAGTAAAATCTGCTGAGTATGGAGGTGCATACCTGTAATCATGGTACTTGGGAGGCTGAGACAGGAGGATGGCAAGTTCCAGGCAAGCCTCAGCAATTTAGCAAGACTCTGTTTCAAAATAAAAAATAAAAAGGACTGGGGGTGTAGCTCTGAGGTACAATGTTCCTGGGTTCAATCCCCAGTACCAAAAAAAGAAAAAAATTATGCTTCTATTGCAATTAATTAGGAATTAGGAATTAGATATTAAAAATGTTATCTAGTCACCCATATTTCTCCTGTTGAAGTAAAAATTCATGAGCATTTTAGTCATAGAGCTTCTGAGCACAGTATCAAGTATTAACATGTTTTATCTGAGTAATGTCCACTCAATTGGTTAAATTGAGTAAGAAAGAATATAGATAACCTCACAGTCAATAACAACAGATTTGATATAAAATTAAAACCAATGTGGCAATGTTTTCAAGACCATGCTGCTCAAATCATTGTATTGCTTTCAGATATTCCATTAAGATAAGATATTATAATTATGATGTAATATATCATGACTTGACAATTATTAATATAAACGTAACACTCAACAAGCCATCTGTACTTAGCTTGATTAATTAGTGTATACAAGAAGAGTTTATCATGCTAACTGTAGTTTAGGTAACTTGTTCTTGACCTAATTAACAAAATTGACTTGCTCATGTGTTCCAAGAGAAAATCTATACCTTTTTACCAAATGCTGGCTCTAACACTTCGACTCTTTTGTTGATAGAAACAATCTAATGTTTAATAAATCTTAGATCTTTTAATCAATTATATAACTATATGACTAGAGTCAACAACTCCTATTTAAGTTGTGTCTTTAAGAATTTTATTTAGCAGCCAGGTGTGGTGGTGCATTCCTATAATCCCAGTACTTGGGAGGCTGAGAGAATTGCAGGTTCAAGGCCAGCCTCAGTAACCTTGTGATGCGCTCTGCAACTTAGACCCTGTTTCAAAATAAAATAAAATAGGGCTGAGGATATAGCTCAGAGGTAGAATGCCTCTGGGTTCAATCCCCAGTACCACACAAAAAAAAAATTCATTTCACAAAACCATAATAGAGATCACTTTGATTTGCTGAAATCAGTTTCCAGAAAAAAAGTTACTGACTAAATATATTCTGATACTGTGGATCTCAAGACCAATGAAGATTTTCTTACTTTTGACTTTGTGAAAATGCATGTGAATTTTATGATACTGATAGTTCAAAATGAAAATAACTAGAAATTGAATTTATCAATATGCAGTATAATGGGTTCCAGAAACTAAGTATGACAACATGAAAATAATAGATTTTTACAAATATTTCTGGAGTAGTTACTCTAATAATATGAACACACACACACAGAGAGACAGATACATACATATTTGGATAGCCCTCATATTTTGTGAACAGCTGTTTTCCATTATCAAACTAGTACTCCATATGAAAAATTCAAAGATGAATTCTTCAACGTTACCATGCAAATAATTGGCAAATAACAATGACATCTTGGTACAAAAGAAAAGTTGTTAGGTCTCTAGTTCCAAATGAAAAATGAATTACAATGAAATTAAATAATTAATCAATTATATATTTTTTCATTTTGAATTTCAAATATAAATTCCAAAGCATACATGTTTTGTCACATTACTATATCATATTTCAGAAGAATTAAAGATGATATTGCTAGCATCTGGGTTTTTTATCTGCTTGTTTTTTTAGCTGCTGACTTTTCTAATACTAGAAACATTGGTTGTTTATAATGTTTCTCAAGCCTCGTTAGGCATTTGAGTTTGTGAATGTGATCTACACTTAAGAATTTTTTTGTGGTTATTCTATTATCATGCTATTCTGTTCAATTTTATTCAACTTAATTAATGTATTTATTAATTTAATCAATATCTAATAATATTTTCTTTCCAAACTAAAAATGTATGTTGGCTTTGGTGGATAATAAGCCAGCCTAAAACTTAGTCTCATGAAAAATAAAATGCATCTTGCATATGACTACAGGCCTCAGGTTATTTTGTCTGAATTTGGCTATTAGTTTTGATATACAATATTTCCATTAATTATTCATTAAAATCTGCCAGAGAAGTGAAACAAATATTACTAAGCCTTTATAAGCAATCGTGAACTCTATCTTTCTTCAATTTCGTGGTCACATTCTCAGCCTAACAGGTACTAGAGATAGCATGCTTCCTCAAAATGATCTGTGAACACCTGCAGGCTAACATTGTCAGTTGGATGCGTGCTCCAGTTTCTTGTCCCCAAGCATACAGGTTATTGTGTGCCTGAGATGAATTCACTTGGACATCAGGGATTGAGCCTGACTCCATGTTCCATGTTAATGAAAGGGGGTGTTGGGAATCATGCCTGCAGAATTTCTAAGCATCAGCCACTGGTACTTGAAGAAGGAACTTAAATATTTCATATTCAGGCATGTCCTGGTACCCAACTTTCTACCACTGGGCAATGGGCTCACCAAGATGAATGGCCATAAATAAATAAATAGGAGTATAGCTCACAAGTAGAATGCTCCAGAATTCAAACCCCAAAATAAAAAATAAATAAGTATACACTGATTTTTGGGGGGAATGGGTTCTTTGGATATTTTTCCAGACATTATTATTGTTATTCTAGGGTACTGAAAAATAGCCGTTGACCTAGGTAAGCTGTAATGTTGAAACTGAAGATCCTGTGTGATGTCTAGAACCTCAATGATCTCCATACTGTGTAGCTATATGTGAAAAACAAAATACAAAAGAACAACAACAAAATAAACATAGCTTTTGGCAGAAGCAGGCTTTCAATCACTCTAGAGGTATCCATATCTAACCTTAAAAAGAATTCCACAGGTAAAACCTTTAAACACGAGTCTTCTAAAAATAAAAATAAAAAATGATAAAACAAGCTACCATGAAAAAAATAATATGCAGGAAAAAGCTATAAAAATAATACCTCTTAGTAATTAAAGTCTCAGTGATAGTAATAGAATTCTCTGATATAAACTTGTAAACTTTTAACAACAAAACAAAGGATAATTAAGACAGAAAAGTAGGAAACCATGGAAAAGTATTAAGTTAATTTTTGAAAAGATGAAATAGAAATTCTAAAAGTAAACTATATTTAATCATTGAATTTTAAAAACATGTGAGCAGGTTATATATGTTGGACATTGAATTAATGAATAGAAGATGAACCTTGAGGGCTACAACACATCTGTTAAAACAGACTGGAACTAAATAACCCATTTAAGTCATATTATTAAAGAAAATAAAAACTTATTAAGTGTGTATTGCCAGCATCTCTATCTTTTATAGAGTTTTTAGTAAAATGTTTTCTTAATTTTTATTCAAATTCTTCCCTCACTAGGTGTTAGAGTATCTGAAGCTATGTCAGACATATGAACTTGAAAAACATCACACAATGCTCAGCATTTCTTTTCCTATTCAATACATAAAATATTATTTTCTTTTTTTTTTTTCACGGTACTGGGGATTGAACCCAGGGGCATTCTACCTCCGAGCTACACCCACGGCCCTATTTTTTATCCTTTATTTTGAAACCAGGTCTCACGAAGTTGCGGAGGGCCTCACTAAGTAGCTGAGGCTGCCGGCAAAACCGTATCCTCTGGTCTCAGCCTCTCAATCACTGGGATTACAAGCGTGCGCCACCACGCCCAGCTATAAAACATTATTTTCTTACACTTATCCCAACCTTAGCACAAATACACATATATTCCATTGTCCAAGCCAAAGAATTTTTGACACACCCATATGTGATACCACCCAGTATAAAACAGAGCTCAGTATCATATTTTAAGATGTAGAATAGTAGGTAACATATATTCCCATGTGGGTGTGGGTGTGTACGCGTGTGCACGCATGTGTGTGCTGGGGATTGAATCTTAGACTTTGAGCATGCTAGACAAGTACTCTACCACTGAACTATACCTCAAGCCCCAATCTATTTGTATTTATTCTTTTATTGGGGGGAGGGCACTGGAGATTGAATCCAGGGTCATTCTACCTCTGAGCTATACCCCTAGCCCTTTTATTATTAAAGGATTTGATTAAGTTGCTGAGGCTGGTCTTGAACTTCTGATCCTCCTATCTTGGACTCCTAAGTACTTGGATTACAGGAGTGTGCTACTACGCCCAACTCCTACTTGTATTCTTAATAATTAAGCATCTAGAATAGCTTTACTAATTTGACAGACTAAAAATCATTGGGTTTAAATTCTTGATGATCAAACATTTAACTACAGGATTTCAACTCAGCGCAATGTATTGCTGTTTTTAAATTCAGTGTCACCACCAACCTTAACTCAGGCTTTACTTAGTGACTGCATCTATAATTAAGTATGTATCCAGTGACTACAGACCAAATAAAAATCCACTATTCCATCTACTTACCCATCTATTTGTAACTTTAGTAACCAAATGTGATAGTCAATCTAGGTTGTCAACTTGACCTGATCATGACACACCCAAGATTATGTGATTTTGGGTGTGTAACAGCAGATTAAACAGAAAGCCCTGCCCTGAATGTAGGCAGCAGGATTCTGATAGGTGCAGACTTAGATAAAAGAGGGAGAAGCCGCTTAGAGTGCATGCAACTCTTTCCGAGGAAAACGCATCTGCTCTTGCCTGAGATCGTCGGCCGCCGGCTTCGCCTTTCTCTGAAGAGCTTCTTGATCTTCTCGGCCTCCAGCTCTTGGAACTGAAACTTCACCATCGTTTCTCCGAAGAGCTTCCTGATCTTCACATCTTGGACTGGGTCTGAATTAGCGGTTGCTCCAATCCTAAGACTCCAGCTCTTAGACTGTTTGACCAGCTACTGGTTCCTCTGACTCTCCACGTGCAGTCAGAACCTGGGACTACATTGCTTCAAACTGTAAGCCCAGCTGATAAATCCCTTTTTCAAATATACTCATTCTGTGAATTCTGTTAATCTAGAGAACCCTGTCCAATACACCAAATATTGATGAAATCATTCTTTTATTCTTCATTCTAGATTGAAATGAAGCACACAGTTCATTGAAGAATAAAGCCATGTGAAGGAACAATTATATCTGATTTTCAATTAAGACTGTATTAAGACTACTTAAATTTGCCTTGAAGGAGGTAGGAAAGGCATTACAAAATAACTTTTGAGCTAAAACAGGAAGTTTGAGTGAAATGTATCAGGGTACTTAGGGACTATAAGAGCATGCATAAAAAGCAGAAGGGAGCCTGGCAAAGCAGCCTCCACCCTAAACATAAACACCCTAGAGAGATTTGAAGCTCCTGCAGTACTGAAGGAAACCTTAGCACTAACCAGCATCAAATGCAGCTCAACTCCTGACATCAAAGCCCAACAGAAAAAGAGGAACATTTTCAAGCAAAGTATCTACCTCAATCATTATTGAGCAACATAATTGGTCTAGTTTTCAATAAAAATCTATGAGGCATAGAAGGAAAGGAGAAAGGAAATCAATACACTGCTAAGAAACAAACTAATCAACTTAACAGAATGAAACTTAAATATGATAAAGAGGTTGAACTATCTGACAAGAAATAACTGATTATTACTGATTATTAGGTTAAATGGCTAATGGAAAAGGTGGACAACATGTAAGAGCAGATGGGTAATTTTAACAAAGAGATAGAACCTATAAGAATTTAGAGAAATGCTAAAAAATAAACACACACACATGCACTCACACACACACACACACACACACACACACACACACACACACAAAATCATGCTCTTCTACAGGCTTAACAGAGCCAAAAAAAGTATCAGTTGAACTTGATGATAAAGAAATACAAAATCATAGTTTGAGACTTCAACCTTCTTTTCTTAGTAATTGATAGATGTAGTAATAAAATCAGTATGGATACAAAAGACTTGAACAAAATTATGAACTAACGTTGTATAATTGAAATGTACTCTCCACACAACAAATGCAGAATACACATTTTAAAATGCACATGGAACATTCTTCCAGATGGACTGTATTATCAGTTATAATGCAAAACTTTAAGAATTTTTATGTTCTATGGAAGAGAAGGGTAAATATCATAGAAAATAATGCAGTATTTATCTCAAAATAGAACAGAGAAATTGGAATGTACTTATCATAAATTAATGCTAAAAGTATAAGGTTCTAAATAAGCTAATTATCCTGAGGAAGTCACTACCCAGGGTATATCTTGTAAATGTTTAGATGTACCTTTCATTTATTCCTTTCTCTTCAGTGACACTTGTGATTCTCCTGTCTTAGTCTCCCAAGTACTAGGATTACAGGCGTGACTCACCACACCCAGCACCAAAAGTCTTTTGAGTCTTTCAGTTTTGCTTTTCTTCTTCGAAATTTCCTTCCAAGGATACTCTTGATCATTTAAAACTTCTTATGAAGGTATAGTAATTAAGAGAATGAGATATCATCATTGAGAGAGACAAACAGAACAATAGAATAGAGAACCTAAGAATAGAGCTAAACTCTTGGGTTTTTGTTTTTTTATTGTTTTGTTTTGTTTTCAAAACTGCCAATAAAATTCATCAGGGAAAAGATCTCACAATAAAATTACTGAAGCCACTGTATATCTGAACAAGGGACAAAAAAGTCTTTTAGTCTTAACCACATACCATATATAAACATTAAATCAAAGTATAACAGACCTGAAGTTGAGAATTTAAAAAATAAGTTTTAAAAGAAAACACAATGTTTTTGGATAAGTAAAAGTATCTTAAATAAGTGGCAAGGCCACCAAGCAAACACAATGAAGAAATGATAGTCTCATCAATAAATAGTATCCACATAGGAAATAAAGGGCTATCGTTCATAGCCACAGAGTACTATCTTTATTATAAATTAACAAAATAGTTATAATCAAGAAACGGATTGATATTGGAAAATACAACATTATGAGAAACTATAAAACATTTTTGAGAGAAATTGAAGAAGATATTAAAACTGAATATGTTCATGAATAGCATAATTTAAAATTGTTAAAATGTCCACACTACCCAAACTGGTATGTAAATTTACCACAATACCTATCGAAATTCCAATGAGATTTCTATTTCTATTCATAGAAAAAAAATGTATGAGACCACAAATTATTCTGAATGGCCAGAACAATTTGCGAAAGAAAAACAAGTTTGGAGGTATAACACTCCCTGATTTCAAATTATGTTACCAACTATAGTGATTAAAACAGTATGGTAATGGCATGAAAACAGACACAGTCACCAGTTGAATAGAATAGAGAGTTTAGAAACAAACTCAAGCATGTAAGGTCAACTAATTGTGTGTGTGTATTACTGGGGATTGACTACAGGGGCATTCTACCTCTGAACTACACCTCAGCCCTGTCTGTTTTTTATTTTGAAACAGGGTCTGGCTAAATTGCTGAGGCTGGCCTTAAAACTGTGATCATCCTGTCTCAGCCTCCCAAGTTCTTGGATTACAGGTGTGTGCCACCTTGCCCAGCTGGTCAACTAATTTTTCGACAAGGTCACCAAAAAAAAAAAAACCACCACAATGGGGAAAGGATATTTGGGGAAATGATATCCACAGGCAAAATAATTAAACTGGCCCCTTCTCTTATGACATACGCAAAAATCAACTTGAGCTGGACTGAGAACCTAAATATGAGGCCTTAGTTCATGGAACAAAGCCTAGGAAGAACTCCTTGACTCTGCCTTAGTAATGTAACAGGTGGGGCTACATCCAACTAAAACACTCTGCTCAGCAAGGACCAATCAAAACAACGAAAGGCAGTCCATGCTTTGGGGGAAGACATTTTCAAATATATATCTGATAAGAGGTTAATATCCAAAACATATAAGAAATTTACAATGACTCAATAGCAAAAAGCAAAAACACCAGTTGAAAACCATGCTCAGGAACTGGATAGGCACTTTTAGAAAGGAGACATAAATGGCAAAAAGGTAAATGAAAAGGTGCTCAACATCACTAATCATCAAGGAAATGCAAATCATATCCACAGTAAGCCATCACTTCTTATCTGTTTGGATGGCTACTACCAAAAAAACAAGATAACAAGTATTGAGGGTATGGAGGAAAACAAATACTTGTGTACTCTTGGTGACAATGTAAATTGGTTCAGATATTATGGAAAACAGTATGAAGCTTCCTCAAATAATTAAATGTAAGCCAGGCGTGGTGGCGCACGCTTGTAATCCCAGTACTTTGGGAGGCTGAGACCGGAGGATCCGGGTTCGCAGCCAGCCTCAGCTCTCTCTCTCTCT
>PVJS01002126.1:23589-79933 GCA_004027185.1 Glis glis | reverse complement strand
TACCACAGAAGAGAAAGTTTTCAGCCAACCTTTAAAGAAAAAGCCCAGGAAAAGCTTTATAGGAAGAGGCAATACACATTTCCAAGTCTCTAAAGCAGGGAAGAGTTTGGCAAATCAGAGAAAACGAAAGGCATCCAGTGTGGCAGAGGCTTTGGGCAGTGGATAGGGGATGGCTTAGGTCTGTGCAGGAGGTGCAAATCCAGTTTATCCATTCACTCATGACTTAACACATTTTCGGAGTGTCTACTTTCTGTCAGGCAGTGCTGTGAAGCAGACAGATTAAGTATTACCAAAATAACTGACCCTGCATTCTAATAAGAAATGAGATTTTTAATTAATTTATTATTTTTATTTGTTTCTCTCTCTTTCTTTCTTTCTATTTGTGTGTGTGTGTGTGTGTGTGTGTGTGTGTGTGTGTGTGTGTGTTACTTGGGATTGAACCCAGGGGCATTTTACCTCTAAGCTACACCCCGATCCCTTTTTATTTTATGTTTTATACTTTTATTGGTGCATTATAGTCTCACATCATAATGTAGTTCATAGTGATAGTGACATACATGCACACAGTCTGTATGAGCTTTCCCTTGGAGCCTCACTCAGTTGCTGAAGCTGGTCTCAAAACCATGATCCTCCTGTCTCAGCCTCCCAAGTACTGGGATTACAGGTATGTGCCACCATGCTGGGCTAGATATTTTTAAATAAATATGTATCTGAAAACTTGTGTGAGATGCCAAGTAGTGTTAAATTGAGATCATCAAGAACTGACAGGACCCTAAGTCCAAGGAACTGATCAAGCGTAGATGTCAATGAAGGAGGGGGAGAGGAGTGGTCTAGGAAGTCGAGGAGAAATAGAAGAGGAAGATGTCATAGAAAGACGAAACAGGAGCAAGGGGTGGAGCTTCATGAGGCTTGTACAACCTCTCTGCCCAGCTCTGGGGCAGGAAGGTCAGGAATGGAACCCTCTGTCTTTCCAGGGGATCACGGTCGTTTCCACTGACCCTCTGCACGTCTCCTCTACCTTCCTATTTCTTTTGGCAGACTGACCTCCTCAGGAGACCCGGCTACCACATGCGCCTCCAAAACTTGGATTTGCATGGCCTTTGGCTTATTCTCCTGCCACCTCCTTCTAGACCAACTCTACCTGAGCTTTTAGCCTCAACACTGCCATCAGCAGCTACATACTCAGCTTCTCCCAACTCCTGTTTAGAATCATTAGGGAGGAGAATCTGGTGTTGATTTCTGGTCCATCATCAGTGACCAAGATGAGGCTGTCTCCGGTGATACTGGCAAACTCCTCCCCAGTCAGCATGGATGTGGGAAGAGCATCTGATTTTAAATATATCGCAATCGTGGCAGATGCCCCAAATGAGCCACTGAACCTTGTTATTTGGCATTCTCTCAGATCATTATTGGATGCTTCTATGTCTAAGAACATGAGCATGATTGTCATTGCTGGTCAAACCACAATGAAACATGGTGATACATCGTAGGCATCCTATCAAGGGATGGCAGACCCAAAGACAGAAGGCAAGATGCATGACGGGCAATAGCAAAGCTACCATGAATAGCAGGGAGTGGTGGAGAAAGATGACTTATCCAAAGAGGGCTGCACCTGCTCACTTCCAGTTGAAGCCTGTCATGCAGGAATGTGGGCTTGGTGTTTGCCAGATCTGATATTTCAAGAAGTTTCAAGAAATGTGGATTGTGATACAGAATTGTAAAACTTCTCAATTTTAAAATGCTGGCAAGTAACAAAAATTTAAAAAAAACACTTTAACCACTACTATAAACAGCAAACAAAATAAATCTGCAGATAGAGTCTAGCCTTTAGGCTGTCTGATAATTCCACTCTGAATTTTACACTGGAGGAGGTAGAAAAATACCTGAAAATGCACTCATTAGAGAATGTTTAGAATGTTTTTATTATTTTTGGAATTATTATTAATATTATTGTTCCAGCTAATATGATGTTTCAGGCAACATTCCAAGTATTTTAAACATGAGATTGCATTTTCTTTTTACAAGAACGCTAAGACAAAGATAGTTACCTTCTTTATATTATATGGGGAGAGAGCAATAAAGAGGTTAGGTATAGGTGGGTGCAGTGGTGCACACCTACAATTCCAGTACTTGGAAGGCTGAGAAAGGAAGATCAGAGGTTCTAGGCCAGCCTGGGCAACTTAGCTAGACCCAATTTCAAAATAAAAAGGGCTGGGAGTAGGACTTAGCAGTGGTAGAGTTTCCCTGGGTTCAATCCCCAGTGCCACACACACACACAAAAAGAGACTAGGTAACCAATCCAACGAAATGGTCCCCCATTGAGTTGAGCATCTCTAGTTAGTGATAAAGCAGGAATGTGAGCCCAAGTCACCCTCCTCAGAAGCCTGCACCTTCTACCAAATCCCTTAGGTTTCACTCAGTAAGTTTCAGGATGTCTCTGTCCCGAAGACCCCAGCTCTGTTGATCATCACCTGGAGGCTCACACGATGCTCCTCTTTTTCTCCGATTCAGAGTGCTTATAGCAGTGGTCAAGCCCTCCTTAGGACAAGCTGCTCTCTTAGGGCCTGACCTAACCTTTAAGTGTCCCTTAAAATCCCTCTCATGGGCAAGACCCCCCCAAGTAATTCCCAGCCCTTGTAGCACCACGTAAAGGACATTTTTAGCATAATAATTATAAACCCCCTAGTTCTTTTATTATATCCAAATAGTGGTGGGGACAAGGTTGTGCGTGTGTGCGTGTGCGTGTGTGCGTGTGTGTGTGTGTGTGTGTAACAATGGCGATCATCAGGGAGTGGGAAGTGATTCATATACACATTTGTGTATGGTTCAGACAAAAAGCTGACAGATGTTTACAAAATCTTTCTGAAAATGGACGAAGTCATAGAGCTCCAGGCACATTTGTTTTTAAGTCAGAAGATCTGCATGTCAAAGACCAAAGAAAACCCACGAACAGGAAAGGAAGGTTCAGAGGATAGATCCTCTCCAAGACTGCCAGCTAACCTGCTCCCCGCCCTCATTCGGGGCTGCTGGCTCTAATTTTGCCTCTGATGTAGGCCATCAGTAATTAAATCACTGTCCTGTCTCTCTGTTGCTAAAAAGGACTGGGTTTTAAAATAGATCCTCTGCTTAGCGGATTCTTGTGGGTCTGGGCTTTTCATCCAAGTCCGATAAGCTTTCTGACACCCGGTGAGCCTCTCCCCTCACTGTTCATTAAAGGCGAACCGGTTCTTTAGAGCTCATTGGTAGAGCTCACAGCTGTACCAGGGGAGCCAAAATACATCCCGAGGACTTTTGCACGAGGAAGCAATGGGAACGACCTTTTCTTTGGACCAGTGTGTACACTGAGGCCCAATAAACAGTATGACTTCGACACACTGGCAGCAGAGACAAGAGCCTACTCCCTGAGTCAGAGCCCAGAGCTTTTCCCAATTTTTCCCCACTGCGTCTAGAAGGAATTCAGTAAATGGACACCCTTGGAATAAAAAGATGTAAAGACTCACACTGCAGTGTGATCCCTCGTGAATACTCTTTATGGTTTTTCTTTATGCCAGCAATAACTAATATTTACCCATAACTTACTATGTTCCAGGTCCTCAACTAAGAGCCTGACAAGTGAATTTCATCTTCTTGAAAAATGCCCATGCTTCTGCTTCACAGAAGAAGAATCTGAAGTTCAGGCTGGTCCAGTAGCATGTTCAGTGGTGTACAACGAGTACATGATAGAGCCAGAGCTACATCTCAGACTAGGACTCTCAAGCATTCCTCCTAACCTCATGCCCTGCAAGGCCGGTCAGTTATATTTTCTAGTCTCTCTGTTAATTTGGGTTGGCTGAGAGCCTTGCTGTGAAGGCATGACCCTCTGTACAGGAAAACTCAGCATCACCTTCGTGCTTGTTAAGAAAGGGAAACAGCTATGAGAGTTCGAGATGCTTTTTGAGAACATTTGGTCGAATACCTTAATTTCCTGGAAAAGAAACTGAGGCTTATAGAGGGAGTGACTCACTGGGCCCAACTTCTCCATCCTTGAAATCAGATGCATGTTCTTTGGACAAGACTGAGCAGATGATAAAAATAAGACATTTTCCTTGCATATCCTGTTGGCTCACCACCCCCATCCCTGCCCCCATCCCAGATATTAGGTAGAGACAGAGAACTAGTGCTCCACCTCCCTACCATAAAGGGACCAACAGAACTGTAGGAAGTTCAAGGACTTCATTATTCTCCATTTCTTAGATATTCTTATTAAATTCAGAGCTAAGAAAATGGAAGGGAAAAAAACAATTACATTCAGAGAGTTGATATTTTTCCTCCTGTTAAATTGAGCTGTGGGAGGTATCATATGCTGAACTAGTACATTTTAAAAGACAAAATCCCTAATGTTTTAAGAAGTGTTTTTTCCCCATTAACATGTTGCTAAGCAACACTTTTACAATATCAGCAGCTCTATAACCACAAGCTGAATGAATGTCTGGAAATGCAGGGAGAATAAAGGAGCAAAGAAAGAGAATGCTTTGCCCGTTAATGCACTTCCTTTGTTCTGAAAGTTGGGGTGACCTCAAACATACTAAACAGAAAGAGGGGAGCACATCTTCCCCATCGAGTTAACAATAATCATGTGATACCGGTGAGGGTTATGCCCTGATTTTAGTTATATAATTTTCATCAATTTTTATTTTATGAAAAGTTTCAGATATATACAAAAATAGAATAGTTATAATGAACTCCCACATCTCCATCAGCCAGCTTTAATAATTAGCATCCCATGACCAGCCTTGTTTTGTCTGTTTCTCCTATTTCCTCCTTATTTGAAGCAAACCGCAGACATTGTATCATTTCATCTGTAAATATTACAGTATTTAGCTCAAAAGGGAAGGCCTTTTTAAAGAGAAACACAATATCATTATCATACCTAAATCAAAGTTAACAGTCAATCTTAAATGTTAGCAAATATCTGGAGTTCCAATTTCCAATCATTCCCTGTTTTCTCTTTATACCATTTCATTGAGGACCCAAATAAGTTCCACGCAAATTCCCTTCCATTCATCTCTCTTTCTTTTTTCATTCTAATGTATTTAATAAAGAAACCAGATCATCTGTCCCGTACAGAATCCTGAAATCTGGGTTTTGCAGTTCATATTTCTGGGTTTCTTGCAAATGGTTTGGATCTAAAAGCTTGATCATATTGATGATTGATTTATTTTGGGGGGCAAAAATAATCCATCAGTGATATTACATTCTTGTATCAAGAGGCATATAAGCACTTTATTTTAGGGATGCTAGAAAAAATTTTATTATATATACCTTGGTCCATTAATTCATTCTAAATTGCAAAATGATATTCATTTCTTAGCCATTACATAAGGATAAATTTGCTTTCTCCATCTGTTTGTGTAGTAAGTGGTATGGTTCATATAGGAAAGACAGGACAAAATTCCTTGTTATTCCTTGTTATTTGTCAACTTTCAAAATAATGGATTGGTTTACTAGCATTCTCCAATGATGATGGTTAAAATTGGTTTGTTTGTTTGATTTTGGTATCATTATAGATTTAGACCACTTTTTATGTTTCTGTCCTAGGTAGATGTTATCCTCATTGATGTTCAAATGGTCCCATATTTGGCCAGTGAAAGCCTCTTTAATTTGGTTTGAGTCCTTTTTTAGTGTTAACCTTTTAAAAAAACCTGGGTATGACACTTTCTGAGTTTTTAAGCATTTTCTTGTTTCTCTGTTTCTGTAGAGGGCTGCTCTTTTTAGACCTTCTGTACTTATTAAAGTCAAATTTGATGTTATACACTTCTTTAAAACTACCCATTTCATCTAATTTTTCAAATTTAATTGCATTCAATTGTGCAAAATAGTCTCTGGTGACTTTACATGTCCTCTGTTTTGAAGAATATTTTCTCCTTATCTTTTCTAATTTTATATGAATGTGTATTTCCTTTTTGTCTTATTTATGTTTAGCTAGTAGCTTGTCTACATTTGTTTTTAAAGAATTAGCTTTTAGACTTATTTATTAAGTCCGATCTTTCTCCATTTTCTACCTGAATTCTGCTTGTATGAATTCCTTCTGTTTTCTTTTGGTTTACTTTATTTTTCTCCTATAGATTTTTAATTTCTAATTCATTTGCTTTCAGAATTTAATTTTTAATGTTATGGGCATTTAATGCTCTAAATATTTTCTCTGATTAATACCTTAGCTACATGCCATAAGTTCTGTTTTTTATATTTTTTCTATTGTTAATTTTCAAGCAATTCTATGACCCAAGAGTTCTTTAGTAATAGTTTTTTCTTCTTCTTTTCTTTTCTTTTTAATTTCCAGGAAAAGGGCCTTTCTGATTTTGACTTTACTATAGTTTGTTTCAGTCCATTGCAGCAAGAGAATGCCCTTCAGTTTATTTTCTATTTCTGGGATTTCATTAAGCTTTCCTTTATGCCCTATATCAATTTTTAAACATTACATGTGCAAATAAAAAAGCTTTATTTTATATAATTTGTGTTCATAGTTTAATATCTATAAGATCTACTTTATTGATAATGTTAAGCCTTCTAAATCCCTGCTCACTTTTAGTTCATGTGATTTGTCTTAGATTGAGAAAAATGGGATAAAATCTCTTCTAATTAACTTGCGTAGATTCCTCCTTGCATCTTTTGTAATTTCTGTTTTTTGAAATTGCTACTATGCTACTGAGTGTATAAAAATTAATAACTGACCCACATTCACTGTGAATTGTAACCTTTGGCAAAGGCTTCTTTTTCTCTAACACTTCCTCTCTGTATTTTGCCTTGTCAAATATGAGTATCACAATAGCTTTTTTTTTATTTTCATTTGCCTAGTCCAACCTACTCCACCTCCCCAATTTCTTTGACTTATATATCAAAACCAGCAGCTTTTTTTTTCTTTTTTCTTTCTTTCTTTTTTTTTTGCTAACCAGTTAGAATGATTTTCCTCTTGCTAGGTTGGTAAATCCAGTTAAATTTATTTATACTATTGATATATTTTGCTTCTTTGGTTCATTCTGTTTGATAAAAGTATTTGTATAAGCCTGGTGCAGTAGCACACACCTGTAATCCCAGTATTTGGGAGATTGAGACAGGAGGATGGCAAGTTTGAGGCCAGCCTCAGCAACTTAACAAGGCCCTCAACAACTTAGTAAGATCCTTTCAAAATAAAAAAAAAATAGGGCTGGGGGTGCAGGTCAGAGGTAGAATGCCTTTGATTCAGTTTCTATTACTATATATATATATATATATATATATATATATATTGAATTAATTATTAACTTTATTATCCTCTCCTTATCCTATACTACATTAGCACCTAATTTAAAGTATTTGTTCCTAATTTATTTATTTATTTATTTATTTGCAGTACCGGGGATTGAATGCAGGGGCATTCTACCTCCACGCTATGCCCCCAGCCCTATTTTTTATACTTTATTTTTGAAACCGGGTCTCACAAAGTTGTGGAGGGCCTCACTAAGGAGAGAGAGAAAGAGAGAAAGAGAGAGAGAGGGAGAGCGCTGAGGCTGGCTACGAAACCAGATCCTCCGGTCTCCGCCTCCCATAGTACTAGGATTACAAGCGTGCGCCACCATGCTCGGCGGCTTGTTCCTAATTTAAAGCTACAAGGCAATTACTAGGTATATATTTCATATGTTGTACACATTTTCCCATTTTTGAGAGCTGTAATACATCTACAATATACAGAAAATAATCATTTCATACTATAATCTCTTCCTTTGTTGGGTCCGAGAATCGGGAATAATTGAAGACCACTGACCAGAATGTAGAATTTAGAAATTTATTGGAGATTTTCAATTACAAGTAAGGCCGGCCGGGCACACAGACGCCAGTAGCCAAAATGGAGTCTGAGCCCCAAACAAAGACGAGCCTGGGCTTATATAGACCCTGCCTAGCACAAGCCCACGCAAAACGAGTGCCCTTTGAATTGATTGGGGGATTCAGGGCATTTAGCACGGGGAAAGTGCTGATTGGTTGGGTCCACTGGGTTGACTATACAGGATGTGCTGATGGTTATCTTCATGACTAATCTGGTCTCGGGACTTTCCAGTCCTGCCCCTGGTATGTGGAACCAGAAACCCCAGCATTTCCAGTAAATGGAAACTTAAGTCTAACAAAATGGAGTCAGTTACAGCTGACAAAATGGAGCCAGCCTGGAGTGGTTCCTTCATCTTGATATGCATCTTTTATTATATATAATTATATATCATATAATACATATATTTATATGACATATAATGGTGTGACATATATATATCACCTATATATACATATATGGATATATATGTGTGTATGATATATCTATATATCTATATATCTATATATCCATATATCTATATATCTATATATATCATGATTATTCCTTACGTCAATGTCTACCCAGGCATCTGGGTTAGGTAAAACCTATTTTTAATATATTCCTCAGTAAAGTTCCACAGAAACAGTATTTTCTGTGTTTTTGCATATTCATAAAAGAATGTCTGTGACCTTTATTCTGGAAAGTCAATTTGACTAAATGAGAAAAAAAAATCTATGGCTTAAATCTTCTTTCTTTGAGAATTTTGAAAATGTTACTTCATTATCTACTATATAAAGTTTTGCTTTTGAAAAATCCAATAACAAGTTTGATTTTCTTTCTAAGTGCAAAATACCAAAAGATTTTCTTTCAACTTTTTGTCTTTAAGAAATCTAGAGATAGGAGTTCCAAGATGACGACTTGGGAGATACCATGTTATGATCTCTCTGAGACTTGGATCTCAATCACCGTGAAAACAATTCCTTGACGGAAAAGAAAAGCAATATAAACTTGAACTAAACAAGGAAAATTTGAAACGTGACAGAATCAAAGCCAGAAGACAAAACAGCAGAAAGTAAAAAGCTCCAAGCGCCTTACCCAAGGAACGGCGCCATCTTGGCCGGACCGAGCCGGCCGCTCCCGGCATTGCGGCTCCACACGCCGCCAGCAGAGAAGCCGGAGACCTGCTGTGAGCTCAACTGCAGATCAGCAGAGACGAGAGCGAGCAGCGGCTCCTCCACACTCAACACACCACACGGCAGCGGCCACAGCGGCTGCGGCGGCGCCATCTTGGCAGGACCATACCAGCGGCTACCAGCATTGTGGCTTCCACAGAAGACCAACGGAGACGCCAGCAACCTGCTGTGAATCCAGCAACTGCAGAATAGCAGAGTGAAGGCGAGCAGCGACTCGCTCCACGTGCCACACAGACCCGAGCTGCTGTGTTGGCGGAAGCGGCGGCAGCGCCATCTTGGTCAGACCACACTGGCAGCTACCGGCATTGCGGCTTCTGCAGGCCACCAACAAGGAAGCCAGGGACCTTTTCTAAAACCAGCACTGCAGAGCACCAGCGACAAAAGTGAGCAGCAGTTCGATCCACGCTCGGCAGAGTCCCCAGGGCCCGGAGACCTGACCAGAACCTGCGGCAGCAGCTGAGCCCCCCCCCCAGAGATTAAGAGCAGCGCTCAACAAGACCGTAAGTCAACGAGCCGCCCCAGGGAGAGACCACCCAGTGTGGCCACAGGGACTCGTGGGGTCTGAGACCGTGCGGATTGCCCCGGCGGAGGTGGGAGTGGGGTCTGCTGTGGGACGCGGTAGACGCATGGATAAGCAGACAGTCCCTGGCGACATTTGGGTGGGACAGACTTGCAGCCCGCAGGTCGCACCGCCCTTATAGAGTCCCCGGGGATTGCCACAGGACATTCAGCTGTGGTACCTGGGGAAAATTGGACCAAACCACCCCTCTCTGTGGAAAACGTGGAGTTCCGTGTTTGCACAGAATTGGGTCAAAGCGACTTCTACTGCTTCTGTAGGCAAAGAGAGAGACACAAGCCCTGAGCCCCCTACTGGTGACACCTGCCATAGGTGTAGACAGAGAGAGACGTAGGGACAGCCCAAGTGGAGACTGCGGAGACCTACGCTTGCAGTGAGAGGGGCAATAGCGGCACTGGTCACCTGCACAGGTAGTGAGAGGCACCAGGCAAGGGTCCCAGTCACTGAAGGAGACTAAGAATTGGGCCTGCAAATGGACAGCTTCTAGGCATCTACCCAAAAGAACTGGAACCAAACTACCAGGCTAATGCATCTGACTTTTCACTCTTTGTGACTGACTAATCTCACTTAGCATAATGTTGTCCAGTTCCCTCCATTTCCCTGCAAATGATGTAATTTTGTTCTTCTTTATGGCTGCGTAAAATTCCATTCTGTACATATCCCATAGTATTGTAATCCATTCATCTATTGATGGACACCTTGGCCGGGGTTGGAGGGAGGGGCAGAGTTCCACTTTCAGGCTCTCCAGCGTGCCTTCCAGGCACGCTGCTTTTCTTCTTCTCTTTTTCTGTTTCCTACTGACTTTGTAATAAAATTTTGTTAAAGCTGCAAAAAAAAAAAAATAGAGACAGGGTCTCATGATGTTGTCCAGGCTGACCTCCAATTCCTGGGCTCAAGCAATTCTATTGCCTCAGCCTCCCAAGCAGCTGGACTACAGGCGTGCGACACTGCAGCGGTCTCATTTGTCTTCAGAGTCCAGTAAAACTATGAGAATGTGTCTCCTCGTTCATCTCTCTGTTTATTATTTCAGGATCACAGTGTTTCTTCAATTTGTAGCTTTTCTTCGATTTCAAGAAAGTTTTCTTGTTAGGCAATTCTTTACTTTTTTATCATTTCTTCAGAGGTATTCGATATTATATCTATATTAGATATTCTTTGCTGGTCTACATTTCCCATTTTCTTTCTAGATCTTTTTCTCTTTACTCTTTTTTTAAAACAATATCATTTTCTTTCTTACCATTTCTTACCATTGTTTTATTTCCATTAAGCTATATACACTGTGTTAACTTGCACTTATGTACCTAGTTTATTCTTCATTCCTGATATGAGCTCTTTTACTGGTAATCCTTTCCTAGATTACATCACCTCATCTCTGATTTTTAAATTTCAATTCTGACTTATGTGGTTCTTATATTGCTTGAGTCATTTTCTTTATTCCCTTTAGCTCACTGTGTGTAGGAATATTTTTCTGTTCTTTCTTCCCCTTCATTCTTAAAATAACTGTGTATGGGACTTGAAGGCAATTCTTTTCTGTCACTTATTTACACGAGACTAGCTTTTCTAAAGCTTTAGGAGCAGAGTATATCAGGATTCACTTTCTAGCACTAATGATCTAGAGCTCACTTTCTAGAGTGCATGCATGCACACACACATGCACACACACACACACACACAAATACACTCACATGCAATTTTGCACTTTCGAAGGTCTTTCTCTGTTTTCCTCCTGAATTGTGTGTGGGGGGGTCTTTTTTTCCCCTCTTTGTTCCCATTCCATCTGCTATGCTTAATTTGCATTCTGCTCCATTCAGTGGTAGAGGACTCAGTCACGGAAGGGAGCTTCGGTTGGTCAATTTGGGGAAGTCTTGGAGCTCAAAATGTTTTGGTGCCCTCAGGCCTTATCATCAATCCCATGTACTTGCTCCTAAATGGGAATGTTCAGCAAGGCATGGTGGCTCATGCTTGTAATCCAAGCATTTGGAAGGCTGAAACAGGAGGATTGCAGGTTCGAAGACAGCCTCAACAACTTAGTGAGACTCTCCGCAACCTAGTGAGACACCGTTTCAAAACAAATATTAAAAAAAGGGCTGGGGTGCATCCTTCTGATGTCGCCTCTTCTTATCTGCAATGCTTTATGGTTATCATCTATTTATGATTTTGGAATGATCCTGTTCTCAACTTCATCCAATATCATTACTTACTTCTGTTCCCTTCTGCACATATCCCAATATTATATAGGATGCATAGCTATTGAATAGTTCATCTTTATTATATATCTTATTGATGAATGTTCAGTTTTACTACCTTAGTTTCTCTGTTTCTATTGGGCCCTTTGGAGAAATTTTGTGCAATACTCAGTCAGTATAATTTTCTATGGTATGTTTTAAATTGTCTAGCAATACAGATCTTAATCATTTTTTCAATGTTGGCAGGAAATCTTAATATGGAATATTGAGGCTGTAAGAATCTTAAGAATCTTATTCTTCCACATTTTATTCTCCCACAAATTCTTCTATACCTAATGATTTGCCAGCTTTCTGGGAAGTTCATTCTATTGGCCAAAAGTTTCTATTGATTAAAGGGAGCTTCTAGGTAGAAATTAAATTTAGGTCCCTATTCTGTATTTTAAAATAATTTTAGCTACATTTTTCTGGCTGATTCACTTGAGGAAAGTGGACTATAAATAACAAAACCATGGTTAAGAGTATAAGACAAATAAAATAATTTAATTCTCATGTGCATTAATTTGTATTTCGATTTCCTGGCCAATACCTGCCTGCTAACTCTGATCAGATTCATCTCAAACATACAATAATAATAATATGAATTCAATATTACTGAGCATTTTCACTATATATGCTATCCTAAGTATTTTCCATATTTTAACTACTGTATTCCCACAGTCCCTTCTCAGAAAATACATTATTATTCCTGTTTTACATGAAGAAACTGAGGCACAGAAAATCTAAATAACTTGCCCAAGACTAACATGGTTGATCAGACAAGAACTAGAATTCAAATTCAAGTAATCAGGTTCAAAAGCTCATGATTTTACATACTTCATAAATATATTTTTGGGAAAGTATCTTTTTAAAGTTATAACCAATGTCTTCAGCTACCACTTCTCCAAAAATTCAATTATAAACACACCTCTGTAACTGCAATGCTTCCCGGGTTTCCCCTCTGACTATAAAATAAGCACAACTCTTTTGGCTTCTATCAGCCAGGGATCAAAGGAAAAATTTTCTGGGGGGTGGAATATTTCTTCATTTTTAATGGTCATTTTAGTTCCAAAAAGCATTACTTCTACAAAATTATGGGCTTCTGAGGGGTTCTTATCATTCCAAAATTCTTGTTTATTACTTCATAAGCTTGTCAGCAGCTAAACCCTTTATACTCCTATTGCAACTAACAGCTATAATTTGAATGCTTACTACATCCCTGAACATATGTCTAAGTTCCTAACATGAATTATCCCATTTACTAACCTGTCAAGGTAGGGAATGTTATCATCCTAACCTGACAAAGAAGAAACGAATTGTATAGACATTGAAAACCTTGCCCAGGATTGTGCTCCTGGAAAATGCTGCAAACCCCACTCTGCCTGGTGTTACTTTCGTATCTCTGAATGTTAACATTACACTGAAGCTATGTTTACATTAAATAGTAGTGTTGTGCTTGTAGTATTACCCACTTTGAGATGACAAGACTGGCCCAAGTGATGTCGTTTGCCCCAAATCAGAGTAGTTTGAGAAGTAAGCTCATCCTGATTTTTAGAGAATTAGTACATTGCCTTCCTTAGAGTATACTAACTCAATAACTACTTGTTTAAATAACAAAAGCAGTTTTATAATAAAAAACACTTCTCGACCATGAGATTTTACTATATCAATTTTTTACTCCCTCTTTCCCCAGTGTCAGTTTGTTTAGTCAACTTAACCAAGTGTCTAATTTTTTTTTTTTTTTTTGGTACTGGGGGTTCGACCTAAGGACATTCTACCCTAGGCCCTACCCCAAGTCCTATTTTATTTTTTATTTTAAAAGAGGTTCTCACTAAATTGTTGAAGGTCTTACTAAGTTGCTAAGGCTGGCCTCAAACCTGTGATCCTCCTGTCTCAGCCTCCCAAGTACTGGGGTTACAGGCATGGTTGCCACACCAAGCTGGGCACAGTCTTTAAAGCAGGAAGTTTCAAAGTCAAATACTTAAGAAGGACAGAATGGGGCACAAGTGAATGAAACATGGTACTTGAGGACTTCAACAACAGAATACACAGAATGCACATTCCTCTCATCAGCACATGGAACATTCTCCAGGATAGATTGATCACCTTAGGCCACAAATCAAGTCAAGATACATCATATCATGTATCTTCTCAGACCACAACAGAATAATACTATAAACTGATGACCAAGAGAAGAATGGAAAGTATATTCAAAGAAGAAAGTTGAATAACTTGTTCGTAAATGACCAAAGGTTAGTTGAAGAAAGTAAAAGGGAAATAAGAAAAATTCTAGAAATTAATGAAAATGAAGAAGCAGTTCTGAGAGGGAAGTTTATAGCAATAAGTGCATATATCAAAAAATAGAGGCCGGGCGTGGTGGCGCACGCTTGTAATCCCAGTACTTTGGGAGGCGGAGACCTGAGGATCCAGGTTCACAGCCAGCCTCAGCTCTCTCTGTTTCTCTCTCTCTCTCTCTCTCTTTCTCTCTCTCTCTCTCTCTCTCTCTCTCTCTCCCTGTCTTTCTCTCTCTCTCTCTCTACTTAGTGAGGCCCTCCGCAACTTCGTGAGACCCGGTTTCAAAATAAAGTATAAAAAATAGGGCCAGGGGTGTAGCGCGGAGGTAGAACGCCCCTGGGTTCAATCCCTGGTACCACACACACACACACACACACAAAATAGAAAGATCTCAAGTGAACAACCTAACAATATACTTCAAGGATTTAGAAAAGCAAGAAAAAACAAATCCAATATTAGTATAAGGAAAGAAATAATAAACATCAGAGCAGAAATAAACTTGATACAAAAATAAAAACACAATAAAACAGTTGGATTTTTTTAAAGCCTAAACAAAATTGATAAACCTTCAGCTATACCAAGCAAGATTAAGAAAAAAGTAGGGCCCCAGATAAATGAAATCAGACATGAAAAATAAGAAACTATAACTGATATTATAGAAATACAAAGGATCATAATATAATATATATTGAACATGATATAATGTTCAATGATATAATGAACATTATATGATATAATGAACAATTATATGCTAAAAACTAGGAAACCTAGAAGAGATGGATAAATTTCTGAACCTATATGACCTACTAAAATTGAATAAAAAAGAAATAGAAAATCTAAACAAATCAATGAGTAATGATATTGAAGAAGTAATTGAAAATATCCCATCTAAAAAAGTCCAGTACCTGAGGGCTTTAGTGATGAATTATAAGAACACCTACAAAAGTAATTCCAAATTTTACAATATTAAAAAATTGAAATAGAATTAACTCTTTGTTATGGGGCTTGGATGACCCTGATGATACCAAAAACTAGACAAAGACACAACAACAACCACAAAAGAAAACTTTAGAGCCATTTTCCTAATTAACATAGTTGCAAAAATTCTAGATAAAATACTTAACAAACTGAATTCAAGAGCATATTTAAAAAGATCATACGCCATAGTCAAATAGGATTCATCCCAGGGATCAAGGATAGTTCAATATATGAAAATCAATAAACACGAGATAGCATATTAATAGAAGGAGGGATAAAAACCATATGATTGTTTCAGTAGGTGCAGAAAAAAACACTCAGTAAGAACCAACATCCTATCATGGTAAAACTCTCACTGGACTCAGGATAGAAATTACATACCTCAAAATACTAAAGGCCATGCATAAAAACGCACAACCAATATCATACTGAACAGGGAAAAGCTGAAAGGCATTTCCTCTAAGATTCAGAATATGATGATGTCCACTTATATTTATCTTATTTATTGTAGTATTAGAAGTCTTAGCAAAAGCAAGTAGGTGAAAGAAAGAAAGAAAGAAAGAAAGAAAAAAGAAAGAAAGAAAAAGAAAGAAAGAAAGAAAGAAAGAAAGAAAGAAAGAAAGAAGGAAAGAAAGAACATCCAAACTGAAAAGGTTAAATTGTTCATGTTTGCAGATAACATGATTTTATAAGAGAAAACCCTATATACTCCATCAAAAGCTGTTAGAATTTATAAAGGAATTCAGTAAAGTTGCAAGATATATAATCAGCATACAAAAAGTAGCATTTTATACACCAATAATGAACTTGCTAAAAAATAAATTAAAGGAAAACTTCCATTCACAATATCTATAAGAATACAATCTATAAGGATATATTTAATCAAGGAAATGAATGATGCCTACAATAAAAATAATAAAACACCAATGAAAAACATTATGCAGGATACAAAAATGGAAAGATATCCCATTCTATATATCAGAAGAATTAGTATTGTTAAAATAAACATAGTATAGATTCAATGCAATTCCCATAAAATATTGGCTTTCTTAACCGAAATATAAAAAGCAATCCTAAAAATTCATATAGAGCCACAAAAGACCCAGAATAACCAAAGCCATCCTGAGCAAAACAAACAAAATAATGTTTAAGGCATCACAACATACTACAAAGTTTCATTACATACTGAATTCAAAACATACTACAAAGCTATAGTAACCAAAACAGTATAGTGCTGGCATAAAAGCAAACAGACCAATAAAACAGAATGGGGAACCCAGAAATTAATCCACATTCATACTGTCAAGAAAATATAGCAGAAAAGATTGTCTTTTGAGTAAATTCTGCTGGCAAAAATTGGATATACATATGCAGAAGAGTGAAACTAGATCTCTTCCTACCACAACAGAAGAATTAGTTCCAAAAGGATCAAGGCCTAAAATGTTAAACCTGAAACTATGAAATTACTGCAAGAAAACATACATGGAATACTAAGTAACACCCCTTGCTTATGGGTGTACACAGTGATTTTTAGGTAGGAGCCCAAAGACATAGACAACAAAAGTAAAAACAGACAAATGGAAACAGTTAAAATAATGCTATGTCCATATATGAAGGTATCTCTACCAATCTCACTGGCACGCGTGGGGAGGAAGGAGGGGAGAGCCAGTTGGGATGCAGACGGGAATACACCAAGTGCTGTGTGCATGTGTGTTCGTATCACTTTGAACCGCACTATGATGTACAATTGCAATGCACTAATAAAAGTATAAAAATAGAAAAGTGGGATTATATCAAACTTAGGAACTTCTACAAAGAAAAGGAAATGATCAACATAATTAAGAGCCAACCTATAGAATAGGAGAAAATATTTGCAAAGTATTCATCTGACAAAGAATTGATATCCAGAATGTAGAAGGAACTGGAAAAGTTGAACACCAGGAAAAAAAATATCAGAATGGAATAATAGTTACTAGGAACTGAAATAGACAAGTGGAGGGGGAGAAAGAAGTTCAATAAAGAACACCAAAACAGAGTGGAGGAATTACTTCTGGTTCTTATTTAGCATGATAAGGCAACTACCGGTTAAAACAATCTCTTATACATTTCAATATAACTAGAGGAGTATAAAATTCCCAACACAAAGCCGGGCGTGGTGGCGCACGCTTGTAATCCCAGTACTTTGGGAGGCGGAGACCGGAGGATCTGGGTTCGAGGCCAGCCTCAGCTCTCTCTCTCTCTCTGTCTCCCTCTCTCCCTGTCTCTCTCTCTCTCTACTTAGTGAGGCCCTCCGCAACTTTGTGAGACCCGGTTTCCAAATAAAGTATAAAAAAAATAGGGCCGGAGGTGTAGCGCGGAGGTAGAACGCCCCTGGGTTCAACCCCTGGTACCGCAAAAAAAAAAAAAAAAAAAAAATTCCCAACACATAAAAATGATTAATGTTTGAAGATGTGAAAATGCTTATTACCCTGATTTGATTATTATGCATTGTAGGCATGTATGGAATTACCATAATATACTCTATAATGATGTACAAATATTGTCTGGATAAAAAGGAGCATTACAAGTAAGACTTAAAAGATTTAGTAGAAATACTAATAAGTATATAGTACGTATTAAGTTCTAAGCATGCTGCTAACTTATTTAATTTTTATAACATTGGGGGAGAGGTTATGGTGATGATGATGATGATGATGATGATAATGATGATCCTCACTTTACAGATGATGAAGCTTAACTAACTCTCAGGATTACATAGTGAGTAAACATCCAAATTAGTTTTTATTGGAGTGGGATGGACTTCGAAATCCAAGATATTTTATAATGATAACAATAATAGCAAGATTAATATTTATTACTTACCATGTACCAGTTATGGTTCTAAGTATTCTACTTTGGTTAATTCCTTACTTACTTCTCATGACAATCTTGTGAGATACCGTTATTATTCCTCTTTTCTGGATAAGGAAATACAGAGAAGTTCAGCAATTTTCCCAGAGTGTTACATAGCTATTAAGTATCAGACCTGGGATTTGAACTAAGGGAGGAGTCCTCTTTATTAAAAATGTTTTATTATTATAATTTTAACTAGATATAGATATAGATATAGATATATTCTATATATCTATATCTATCTATCTCTCTCTATATATTAACTACCCTGATTTGATTGTTACACAAATATGTGGGTATATTTACATACATTGTTACAAAAAATGTGTAATAATCAAATCAGGGTAGTTAGCATTTCCATCTCCTTAAGGATTTTTTTTAGGTACTAGAGATTGAACATAGAGT
Organism: Glis glis; assembly: GCA_004027185.1. NCBI lineage: Eukaryota > Metazoa > Chordata > Mammalia > Rodentia > Gliridae > Glis > Glis glis. Next base: position 61,552 of record PVJS01002126.1, on the reverse strand, counting down.
TCCACACATGCTAGGCAAGCACTGAACTACAGTTTATTTTTAGACAGGGTCTCCTAAGTTGCCCAGGCTGTCCTAGAACTTGCGATCCTCTGTTCTTAGCCTCCCAAGTATCCAGGATTACAGGTGTGTACCACTATTCCTTGCTTTAAATTTTTTTGGTTAATAAGTAATGATTGTACATATTTATAGCACAGTAGGGTAACCATACTTCACAATAGTCTATTAAATATTTTGTAAGTAATGAGAAGGGAGGAAGTCTCCAAACCTAAACTAATGGTAAGGAACAGGAGGGGACTGTTAACCTCTAGGCAAGGAAGAGATGAGCAGGATGAAGGACATCAGTATTCTAGGTAGGAGGAACACGGTGTGTGTAGATGAGGAAGGAGGTAAGAGAGAGCATGGCCTACAGGAGGGATTTTAAAAATTAGCATGGCAGCCGCGCGGTGGCACTCGCTTGTAATCCCAGTACTTTGGGAGGCGGAGACCGGAGGATCCGGGTTCGTGGCCAGCTGCAGCTCTCTTTCTCTCTCTCTCTCTCTCTCTCTCTCTCCGTCTCTCTCTCTCTTTCTACCTAGCGAGGCCCTCCGCAACTTTGTGAGACCCGGTTTCAAAATAAAGTATAAAAAATAGGGCCGGGGGTGTAGCGTGGAGGTAGAACGCCCCTGCGTTCAATCCCTGGTACTGAAAAAAAAAAAATTAGCATGGCTTGACCTGATGAAAGAAATGTATGAAACAAGTTTGACATTCAACTAGGGTGCAAAACTGAGAGCTTTAGGGCTTGATATGCTTTTTGTATGTAGTAAGTGCTTGGAGAGCTTCATGGTCAGATGGGAACAACTGATGGAGCATCAGTTCTAGCTTAATTCCATCTGCTGATGTGCCTAGGAAATATTTCAGTTCCTGATGGGCAGGGGTGGGACATACTCCAAAATATTTGCAAGTCAGACTCTGGTTTCTGAGCATCCAGGTTAACAAAAGCATCCCTGCCTAACCACAGGGCTCTTGATCTTTGGTTAATTCCAGGTGGACAGCGCTTAGCTGCTATCACCCCGCCTCTTTCCCCAGAGAACATTTAGTTCCCCAAATTAAATGTACCATTGTAGATGGCAGGGTTTTCATCCAGGAAAATTTGAAACATAATGCTCTAGCTCCATTTGACAACACTAGGAGCTTGTCAGCATGTGGTCCATTGGGGGATTATTTATAATTCTGTATTCAGCATCTCAAAAATGGTAAAAAAGAACAAGTCCAATGCAGAAGGAGGAAGAAGACAAAAGCCTCTTCTTCCTCCTTGCACAACACAGGCAAGATTCAAGAAGACCTGTAAAAAGAGGATAATGTATCTTTCCCTCTCTATGTGTGGTTTTGATTTTCCAGGGATTGCCTGTAATATTTCTATAAAGAGGAGGAAACAGACTGGTGTTGTCAATCACAGGTCTGGAAAACAGGCATGAGGTTCTGGCTTGGTAATGTTTTAATCAATTTACCTTTTAAAAAAAGCATATATATATATTGCATTGTAATCATACATCATAATAAAGTTCAGACTGATAGAGACACACATGCACACAGCACTTGGTGAACTTGCCCCCACCTCTTACCCCACTCCCTCCCTTTTCCTGTACACAATATTGAGAGGGAGACTTGATGAAGGAAACACTTCAATTGACACTATATACATACCCAAAGTTATCAATTTACCTCTTATACCCTCTGTTTGCTTTTTTGAGACAAGGTCTTGCTAAGTTGCCCAGGCTAGCCTCGAACTCCTGGGCTCAAGCCCTCCTCCTGTCTCAGCCTCCCAAGCAGTTGCGACGTTATGTACGTGCCACCATGAGCAGCTTGTTTTCTTATTTTGTATCTCATTTGTGGCCTTTGGGGAACTGGATTTATTTCTGATTCATAATTATTGCCCTCTACCACAGTACATAGTATTGCTGACCCTGAATATCTCTAAGGTAGACCTAGAATAATCAGTGACTCCATGACTGTACAGAGAAAGGAAATGGGCTATGGCTATTTTAGGTAAAAAATATTTGGATCAAAAAGGAAAAAAAGGAGTTCTATAAAACATTGAATTTCTGGCTATAGTACACACTGAACATTCAATTAATTAACTTCTTATCTGGTGACTTGGCATAAAGCCTTTATTTATAAACCAATTTCTTCCTGAAGGTAGAATGAATCAGATGTTCAATTTTAATCATGAAAAACCTGAGTATTCCTAGTTACAAATTTTCAACTGAAGTCCAAGGGAGGGAGTGTATCTCTCTAAGTAATATAGAGCCAAGTTGAAAACACAGAAGGCCACAGAGCTGGGCTGGGGTCTGCAAAAATCATGCTGATTGTCTATGATTAAGCAACTTAACTTTCTAGGTGCTGCATTTTGCCTAAGAAGAAATGAATTGAGAGTCTGATTACCCAATTTTTATGATGCTATGCAGACAGCATCAACATACTAAAAAAAACTAATAATAATAATGCATGATGTCAGGGCTCATGATGTGCCAGGCACCATGCTAAGCCTTTTCTTTTTACTGACTCATTTAATCTATGTATAACCTCAGGAAGAGGTATTATTCTTTTTCATATTTTACAGGTAAGAAAGTTGAAAGTTCAGGATACTAAATATTTTTCTCCAGTTGAACAGGTAAGTCACTAAGCCCTGCATTCATTCATTCATTGAACAAATATTTATTGTGTATCTGTTATGTACACAGACAACCTTTTTGGTACCTGGGATACGTCAGCAAATAAACAAGGATTGCTGTCCTCAAAGAGTTTACATTAGAGTGGAAATAGGTAAGCCATAAACATGATAAATAAATAAATAAAATGACATATTGAAAGTTGATGTGTTACTTTCTTTTTTAAAAAAGAGAAGATCAAGTTAAGGGGGTGCTGGGAATACTAAAAGAAGCCAGAGTCAGAATTAATTGCAGTTCTGTGGAATGATGATCCGAAGAGGACTAGAGGAGATGGGGATGTGGAGAAAGCCCACTAGTCTAGGCTTCCCAGAAATGATAAGAGTTTAAGATATAGATGGTTAATATGGGAGATGACCTCAAGAAGCAGGAGTAAGGTAGTGGGAGGAACATGAGGGAAAGCAGGGCAATGGGGTGAGTAGAGTCAGGTTTTCTAAGTTCAATTCATAATAAACCCTGTATTACCTTCATTTCATCCACCCTTTTCGTGATCACCCCCACATGGTTCTTTGTAGCTCACTGCCTCTAATACTGACCCTACCAGGTCCTTCGATCCATGGGTTCTTCCAAACTCTCTTTATCTTTCCCTTAATGGGTGTACCATGAAGGTTATTGACTTTAAGCAATGAGAATTCGATACTTCCCATGAGAAGTATTCAGAATTTCTTCCCGTAGTTGAGCATCTGAAGGAAGTTGGGGTTCTTCACCAGTTCCATTGTCTGAGGGTTTTATTCAGGAGTGGTAATTCACCTAAATTTCCATGCTGCTCATGAATCCAAACTAAGAGGTACCTGGGGTTTGGAAATGAGCACCAATGCACAAAAACTGAAAGACAATAGCAAGCCCTTAGGTAGGACACAAAGAGAATGTGTCTACCTTGCTGCAGCTAGGGTAAAAGGTAAGTCAAGGACCTGAGAGGCAGCGTTCACAAGAATCTGCTATGCCCACCTTCCACGCTCTCTCATGACTTCATCTGGCAGAATCTAAGAGAAGATCAATGGCAAGGGAGTCTGGGAAATATAGCACTTGGAGTATCAGAACCAGTATCAGGAACCAGACTTGGTGGCAACACTTGTAATCCCAGTACTCGGGAGGCTGAGACAGGAGGATCACAGGCTCAAGGCCAACCTCAGCAACTTGGCGAGGCCCTCAGCAAGTTACTGAGACCCTGTTTCAAAATAAAAAATAAAATAGGGCTGGGTTTGAGGTTGAATGCCTCTGGGTTCAATCCCCAGTACATAAAAAGAATAAAAGAAAAGAACCAGTATCACTGAGCAACATTTCAAAAAGTAAATTTGAAACTGAGAGTTATTAGATAAATAGCCAGCACAATATCCAAGAGAAATTGCTGAATAGGTCACTGAATATGCAAATCAGGAAAGATGTCTAAGATGAGGGATGCATCCAAATGCAGATGCTATTTAGACCCAAGATGGAAGCTGAGCATGGTGTCACACATCTATAATCCCTGTACTTGGAAGGCAGAGACAGGAGGATCACAAGTTTGGGGCCAGCGTGCAATAACTTAGCAAGGCCCTGTTTTAAAATGAAAACTATAAAGGCCTGAGATGTAGTTCAGAGGTAGAATGCCCCTGGGTTCAATCCTCAGTAGCACAAAAAATTAAAAATTAAAAAATAAATCCAAGATGGGATGAGATCACTAAAAAAGTAGGTATGGATTGAAAGAACAGAGTATAAGTTGAATGAACATTCCATCGTTGGGAGGACTGGCAGAAGAGAGGGGACAAGCACAAGATACAAAGAAAACCTAAGAAAGGGCTGTGTTCTGGATTCAGTAGAAAGTTGTGTTTTGCCAAACTATAGAAAGGGAGAGGAGAGTCAAGGAATTTATTGAAATATTGATAAGGGATCAGGAGATTAGTGAAAGCACCAAGGGGAAGGATGAGGAGAGCTTGGAAGGACCCATGGATTGCAAGACCTGGTGGGATCTAGAAATTTCTGGGGCCAGTATTAGTGGCAGTGAGCTACAAAGAAAGGTAGGAGTGACTAGGAAGAGGGATGAACGAGGTGAAAGTAATACAGAGATTATTGATTATGCATTGAATTTAGGAAATATGACTTTAAAAATGAATTCATTGAATTTCAGTGGTTTTGTGCCTACGTTTTCCTAATAATCACCTCATTTCTGGTCTATGTCTATTTTGCAAATTTAGACTCAGGAACAGTCAGCTAGGCTACTAACACACCTATGTGGAACAATATTAGACTGCAAGGTAGAGAGGGAGTAACGTTTATTTTTTCATGCATCAAGATAGAGAGTTTCATGCTATTTTTTGCCTAAGTCCCTCTTATTACCTCTAATGACCTTGGAAAACTGCCTGGGGAATTCGGTGGTTCCCAGCTGAGCCATGATTTTATAATGGGCTCCAAATGCTTCCTCAGAAGAGGAAGCCAGTTCCAAGGCTCCAAAAGAATGAACATGCTGCTGCTTTTGATAATTCAGGAACTCATAGTTCTGTTGCAAACTGGCGTTTAAGTACATTCAAGACTAAAGAGCAGATTCTGCTGTTTCCCCTCATTCCTCCGCCCCCCAGCTTTTATTGCAACAGCCTCCTAACCAGCTTCTCCGTCTGTACTTTCTTTCTCATGCAGCCTCTCCAGCTCCCAACTACTCAAAGTGCAGCTTGATCGCTTCGTTTTCTACTTCCGAAGCTGGAAGAGCTCACTGTGGATTCAGGATATAATTTGAATGTTTTAGTTTGGCCTTTAAGGACATTTCATGACCTAAACTCAGCCTTTATTTTTTGTCACTAATAACCTAATACTATATAGATTCCACCCAAACTAAGTTGATGACATTCTGAATTCACGACTGACATTTTCCTAATTTGATGGCCAGTTATATTTTTTCCATTTGCCATGAATGCCCTTTCCTCTATCTCTTAAAATATCTAATTCATTGTGTGTGTGTGTGTGTGTGTGTGTGTGTGTGTGTGTGTGTGTGTGTGTTGGGGGTTGAACTCAGGGCCTCACACATGCTAGGTAAGTGCTCTACCACTGAACTATATCCCCAACCCTTCAAATATCTAACTTTAATGTAACCTTTGAGAACCAGTATACATTCTACCTTCTTTTCATGCTTTTATGATAATCTGAACTGGAAGTGACCTCATTACCTTCAGATGTCCCTGTGTTGTGTACTACTTACTTCTGTGACTCATGGTTTAGGGAGAAATTCTACTGTTTTTAGGCCACATACTTTATATAAAAGAAAGACCATTTTACATTTATCCCTGATCTTGGGGAAGGGCACAGAGTGAAGTGGTGATGGCAAAGGCCTGAAGTTTATACGTAGGAAAGATGAGGAATCCAAAGAATACCATGGTGCAAAGATAGCACCATAATGATTATTCAAAGGCATTCCAGACAAAGAGTCCCCTTTTTAATTATGGAAGCAATTTATGATGCCAACAAACATATATAGACTACCTACTGTATTCTAGAAAGAAAATAAGCAGAAAACAGGTAGGCTTCCTAACCTCAGGAAGAGTCAATTATGGAGAAGTAGGGTCTTGGGAGGGGCGCTCAAGACCACTGTCAGGTGTGATGAGTCACTAGAAGGGTCACAATGTAGGAAAGGTAGCATCTTCATGATTGCAGTTTATTACCTCTACCAAATACAGATTGGAATTGGAAAACATGGAAGGCCTGTAGGACAGGGTCTAGGAGAAACCAGACACAAGCTTCCAGTTGCCTTCTAGTGGAGACACACAAACAGCACTCAGTTCTCCAAGAAATGATGAGTGATAACACATACAAGGTTTTGCCAACCAGGGGAACTCACCTGAGTCTTGGTGTTTGGGGTTTTTATTAGTGGTCAGTCACATAGGCATGGGCAACCGAGGGACTGACCTTAGCTACTCCCTAGGAAGTTAAACTAGTAAAACATAACCCAACACTCCTGGATGAATGGAAGCAGGCATTCACCCTAAATCTCATTACTAGGATAAATATTTAGCTTAGTCCAAGTCCACAAATACACAAAGACACTCTTACCAGGCAGAATATTCCAAAGGCTTAGAGCTTATCTTCCATGAGCCATGACTAGTCCTGAGACGCTTTAGAATGTGTGGGGTCTGGGAAGCTAAGGTCTGATGAGTTAATCTTTTACTGCATAAGTGGGTTCCATTTCTATAGTCATAAAACAGAGATTGGATAAAATAATTTGTTCTGAAGGATCATCAGCATGGGTGAAAGGTGGGGGTGGATGTTTAGACATCAGAATTCCCAATAAAGTCTAAGTCACTAGAGTTACAGTGAAACCTGAGTATAATTTTTCAGAACTCTCTTCTCTGATTCTGACACTTTGGGTCTACAACCACTGAAGAACATAGTGAGGTATTTATATAAGCCCAACTTCTGGGATCAAATTATGTCTTGTTGAATCTTATCTTTGCTGTTTAATAGCTGTTTAATTTTGGGCAAGTCTTTTCTATATTCTCTATCTCCATTTCTTCATCTATATAAAGAAAGGAATGATGTTACATTTTTAAGACTCTTTTTAAAAATTATAGGAGTCATATACATTTAGAACAGTGCTTGAATGATGGTATGGGCTATATAAATATCTACTGTTATTATCTCAAAAACTTCCCACTTTAATATTCTAGTATTCTAGGGATTGTAAATATAGCACAAACCGACTAGATATTTCTCTATCCCATAGAATGAATACCACCATGTTTCTTCTTCTGCTTTCTTCTGACAAGTATGCTTACTGTGGACAGTTAAAAACTAAAGGTGATGGCCAGCATCCTAAGGCCAAATGCTTGCTTAGCAACCATTGATTAGGACCAGCACTTGAGAAGGCCACTCGTCTCTTGCCGTTGATGCTCCATTATAATTTAACAAGTGGTAATACACTGTTACAGGATGACCAGTGTCAGAGGCTGAAAGGCAGAAAATATCTCTGGTCCAACTAAATCTCTTCTTTGCCCCAGATAGCCCAACATTTTGAGATTTAGTACTTATTTTGTTATAAATCAACTCATTGACAACTCATGGGAATTAGCATTAACTAATGAATGCCAGGGCTAGCATGTTGTCTATCATACTTTGGATGGGTTGGTATACACACGAAAGACTCTCAGCCTCAAATATCACCCCAAGGACATTTGGGCTTCTTAGAAAAGTGTTTTCAAATGAGTTTACTGAACAACATCATCGGGGGGAAAAACTACTAACCTATAAATTACATATGAACTCTATACTATCTTAATATATAATGTATCATAAAATAATATAAATATTTAGAAAATAAAATAAATAATATCAAAACAACTTTTATAAGGTAATAATTTAAAGTAAGATTTAATGTTCTATTATTTATCATTAGAGTTGAATATGATATCACATTAAAAATATTATTTTATCCAGGCACAGTGGCACATGCCTCTAATCCCAGTACTTGCAAGGCTGAGACAGAAGGATCAAGGTTCAAGGCCAGCCTCAGAAACTTAGTGAGACTCTGTTTCAAAAAATAAAAGAATAAAAGAGAGCTATGATGTGAGACAATAATGCACCAATAATAGTAAAAAAAAAGAAGGTTCAGGGCCTACATGGTAACTTATCAAGATCCTGTTTCAAAATAAAAAAATAGGGCCGAGATTGCAGCTCAGAGGTTGAACACCCCTGGGTTCAATCCCCAGTTACACACACACTATATATGTATAAATATAAATAGTATATTATTTTAATATTTTATGGTAAACAAAGTTTCGTATTTATGAATATATCAATAGTAAAATTTAATATCTAAAAAGAGCCGGGCTTGGTGGCATACTCCTGTAATCCCGGTACTTGGGTGGCTGAGACAGGAGGATCGCAGGTTTGCAGCCAGCCACAGCAACTTAGCGAGACCCTCCACAACTTAGTGAGACCCTGTTTCAGAATAAAAAAGGGCTGGGGGTGTAGCTGAGAGGCAGAATGCCCCCGGGTTCATTCCCTAATACCATACATACACACACACACACACACACACACACACACACACACACGGCTCCCAGAAAAATATGATTCTCTATAACTTGATTGAAAACACAGCTCAAGTCATACCACTTGATTTTATATTGCACAGAGGCAGGGACTATTTTAATCAGTGTCTTTAGAATAAGAGTTTGTTTGTCTTACTTTCACAAAACAGAAGTTCTTGAAGATGAATATAGAAAAATCCTCTTTGAGATCCATCTCTGCTATCAAATACCAACCATCTACACTTCACATGTACTATTACCACCAAGCCCCAGTGAACACAAATCTAGGATTTTTCCTACCACTATTATTTGACCATATCACTTTCTTTCACTGCATGGGGCACAAGTCTGAGCAACATCATACTGGTCTAAGAGTCACTGCATTCTTTCATGTATACTCATAGCGACTGACAAAAGACAGTATGTTCTCATACAAATAAATTTATTGTGACAACCTGGGAAGTAGATTGGAATGGGCAGGTGAGAACATCCTAGCTATATCTTTGTGTTTTATTTCAATGATTCTCAAAGTGTTCTCTTGGGGTTAGCAGTATCAGCATCATCCAGAAACATGGAAGAAGTCCACATCCTCAGGCCCCACTCCAGACTTACTGAAACAGGAAAGCTGGAGGCAAGACTCCACAGTCTCTGTTTTAACAAGCCTTCAGGTGATTCCAACACATGCGCAAATCTCAGAACCACTGTTTTGTCATGTTTTCATGCACTTTATGCTTATTTTAAAATTTTCTGCTAAGCATGGTGGCTTCCCACTGTCATTGGCTGTCCTCTCAAGGTACTTTTTATACATAGGGCAAAGTTTATATCTTAAGATGGACGACAATCATTTTTAAAGCTCCCTAGATAATCCCAGTACAGCTAAGGGTAACAACAACAACAAAAAAGGAGGCCACATAAAATCATTTGCTGTCTCTTTGTGGACAGGATCACATGAAAGGATGTGGGGAAATGGTAGATAATCAGGCAAAGCATGCAAAAATTTAATTTAGTCATCATTTCAGGTTCCTACATTCTGGCTACTATCATTTCAATTAGTGGAGTTAACCCCTAAAATATCAACAAATTGGTGAATTCCCAAAATTATTGGGGCATATTTTTAAAGGCTATTTTTTTTTTTTTGCGGTACCAAGGATTGAACCCAGGGGCGTTCTTCTACCTCCGTGCTACACCCCTGGCCCTATTTTTTTATACTTTATTTTGAAACCGGGTCTCACAAAGTTGCAGAGGGCCTCACTAGGTAGAGAGAGAGAGAGAGAGAGAGAGCGAGAGAGAGCTGAGGCTGGCCGCGAACCCGGATCCTCCGGTCTCCACCTCCCAAAGTACTGGGATTACAAGGGTGCGCCACCACACCCGGCTTAAAGGCTATTTTCTAAAATATGTTCTTTGTGATTATAATTCTGTGATATGTGTTGTCAAAAGAACCCACAATTGTGTCAGTTTAAGAAACACACTTAACAGACCTCCTTACTGTTTATTGTGGGATTTTGTAGAGATTTTCATAATGTTTATTTCCTAGACAAGGATTATAACATTCAGTATTTCCCAAACATTTTTTCTCAAGAGTTCTTTTGTCTAGTAACAACTATTAGTGACTTGAGGGATATTCATATTTCATGCAAAACACTTTGGAAGATGCTGCCTTGTGAATGTCAAAAATTTACTGTGTGAGTAGTGGAATACACATTTGTTGCTTTTGGGCTGCTCATCTTCCACTCTCTGATAACTCTCTTATTTCCTTCTAAAGAATTATATCTCCCTTCTTGAGTGCAGTGTTAGCAGGTTAGTAAACCAACATGCTTGTGCTTTGAAATGGAATCAATTAGGTTTAGGAAAGAATTAAGCCTTGAAATCCATGACATCCAATTGTGTGGAATTACTCTCTTCTGTGCATGTAGAATGGCACGAGTTGTGTAGCATTCTTGGGAACAAAATGAGAAATTGCCACGGAAATTATTTTCTTTCTTCTCTGATTGAGATGACAAAGGCTATTCGAGAAATGCTGTTACAGGTAAGAACTTCCTTGAGGTTATTTTTGCTAAATCCATGCTTATCACACTTTTAAAGTTTGATGGTGACATAGGGTCAATTGACAAATGGTCTTTCTGTCTCCCAGGACTGAATCTTGGGGCAAAAATGTCAAACGATGAATTGATTTTTATATCTGTTCAATACTGGTCCTCTAGCCTTCACTTTGGCTCTCAATGTTGGCAATATCCTGTAAATAAATTTCTTAATGCTTAAATTGGCAGATTAGATTTTTCTTGCTTATAATCTATGTTATCACCCTAATAGCAGCATTTCATCCAATTCACAATTTGGGGACTTTCTGAGAAGGCAGGACTCCAAAAGAAAAACTGACACAGATACGATGGGTATAAAAATCAATTTTAAGACGTGGTTGGAACTGGCCCTTCCCTTAAATCCAACTTGACATGCATAATTCTCAACTCCACCCTGTTCTCTCTATAACAAATCTCTTAGCTTCCCTGTCATCTCTTTGTTGTTAAAAAGAAAAAAGAAAAACACACACACACACACACACACACACACACACACACAAAAGCAGTTGCTAAGTTTACATTTGGATTCTTGGATGAAATAACTATATGAATAAAAACACAGAACTCTTTACACTTCAGATGTAGTTGGTCTTAGATAAGAAGACCAGTCTCAACAAATGGAAAAAAAAAGGAAGGAGAAATGATGGGGAGGGAGGGCGTCTACAGAAACAGCTGCGGGACTATTCATCATGCTGACTAAACCTCTTAACAGTGGCCACTTGATCCAAGAGAGATGAGAAAGGCCTAGGGCAAAACATGTCTAAAAATACCTACAACATTTATTTGGATTTTTTAAGCAGACCACCTGTTGCTTTATAAGTAATTATTTGTGCTTTAGCGAGGTAAGGCAGCTACACTGTCAGCAGGGAAGTTCTCAATTATACCTCCATCTTGGTATTGAATGTGAGGTTCTCCTTGGAAGCCAGAAAAAAAGAAAAAATATATATACAAATTTTCCTAACCAGATGTTCTCTTTGAAATCGAATGGAGATTTCCCAATTATCTTTCTTTTATTAATGAAGCTGTAGAGTGCTCACATGTGGTTTTATGAGCAAGAGGCCAAGCAGAAAGTACCGAGTGCCAGGAGCATTTCCACAGTGAGCATTCTGTTGGAGCCAGGAGAAGGAGTTAAACAGGAGAGCTAAGCCCCCTAGATTCAGCCATGAGTCCACAGATTTCATCTTTGTGCCAGCCCAAGAGTTTCTACCCAGGCCCAGATAAATGAGAAATCAGCCCCCAAATTACACTTGATTTGATTTGACATTTTCTACACCATTCTTCTTCTATAACGAGAAGTATATCACTCATGTTTCCTAAAACCAGAGTATGTGCTTTCCTTTCAAAGAGCAGACTAAAAAGATGAATGTGAAAAAAAAATTCCCCTTGCAGATTCTGATTATGCACATACAAAGCAATACGGCACATAGCTGGGAAGGAAGGAAGCTACCCATTTCAAGTTCACATTCTCAGAACAGGTTGCTTATTAAGATTTCAAAAGGCAGTTTTCTCGGGTTAAATACCAACTGATTTTTAAAAAGCATATTACCCGATACGGAACAATCTAGCATATGATGCTTAATCTATAGTATTTTTCAGTCATGTTTGAAAATAACCTAAACGAAAAGAAAATTATATATGTATTAAGAAAGGGTGCAGATTTTAGATTTGACATGGGCGATTGCTATGACTTACTAGGAGAATATTTGGAAAGTGTATTGCCACCTAAATTTTTGGTTATATGGGCCCTTTGCCAACCCAAAGCATTCAAAATGCTGGGGGAAAAAATGGACACTTTTCTTTTTTCTTTTGATGAGTGTGTGATTGATCTTGAGGAGAATAAAGAAGCAATAATAACTAAACATTAAAAACAAAAGTAACACAGATATGATTGACCCAGACTCACACCAAATTTCAAATGTGGAGAGATGAATATAAACTAATTATTGGATCAGTATGCTGTTGGTCAAACTTGATCCTTATTCGGTAGATGAAAATTATTTTTATCAAAGCTAAGAATTAAGATGACTTGACAGTTGATGCAATGCAGATGGGGGTCCAGAAAAAAGAGAAGATGGTAGACCCATTAGGGTGCTATGGTGGTAGTCTTAGTGAGTGGATAGCAGAGGTGGGTATAATACAAGTGGCCGTGAGCTCTGGGGAGAAGACCATGGAGGCAAGAGGTGCCCATTCCAGAGACAGGAGCTCCCAAGCACTTCCAAAACATGATGTTCTTCATAAGAGCAAAATTTGTGTTCATTCCACATGATGGTTATTGCCCTTTTAGTATTTGTAGATAAAGAAAATTTCTTATGTTTTCACGTTGTTCGTTAATGCCTTCCCTTTTCAACTTGAAAAACTTCCTTTAGCATTTCTAGTAAAAGCTGAGGAAGTTCATCACCAATGTTAGGAGAAGTCTTTATTTCTCCCTCAATTCTGAAAGATGGTTTTGCCAAGCATAGTATTCATGATTGTGGATTTTTAATTTTTTTTCTTTAAGCATTTTGAATATATCATCCCATTGTCTTCCGGCCAGCAAAGTTTGACAAGTTATTTTTTACCTAATGTTTTCAAAATTCTCCTTCTCTTTGACTTTTAAAGTTTTGACTGTAATGTGTCTCAGGGTAGCTCTCTGTATGTTTAATCTCTTTGGGGTTCTTCGGGATCTGGATGTTTGGTTTCCCTCCATATTTAGGAGCTTTTTCTGTCATTGTCTCTTTAAATAACTTTACCTTCTCTGTGCTGCTTCTGAGAGTACTATAATGCATATATTGGTTTGTTTGATGAGGTCCCATAAGTCCCATAGGCTTTCTTCATTCTTTTAAACCTTTTCTTTGAGTAATTTCAGATGACCTCTCTTCTAACTTTCTAATTCTATCTTCTGCTTGGCCACATTTGCTACTGAAGCCTTCTTTGGAATTTTTCAGTTTGATCATTGTTTTTTTCTCTTCTGGAATTTCTGCTCTGCTCTTTATAGTTTCTATATTTTTGTAGATCTTCTCATTTTGCTCCTGTATTGTTTTCCTGGTATATCTGTGTTGTCTATCTGTATTGTCTTGTAGCTCACTGAGCTTCTTTAGGACAATTTTTGTGTGTGGTGGGGGTACTGGGGATTGAGGCCAAGGGCATTCTACCTCTGAGCTACACCCCCAGCCCTATTATATTTTTATTTTGAAACATGGTCTCACTAGGTTAATGAGAGTCTACTACTTGCGGAGGCTGTCCTCAAACCTGCAATACTACTGTCTCGGCTTTCCACGTATTGGAATTACCAGCCCATGCAACCATGCCCGACTTAGGACAATTATTTTGAACTGTCAGCCAGGCCACAGATACCATGCCTTTAAGGTTAATTACTGGTGCTTTAGTTTGTTCTTTTGGTCAGGTCATGTTTCCCTGATTATTCAGGTTCCTTGTGGACCTACTTTGTTGTCTGTGCCTTAGAAAATATAGGTACCTTTTTCAATCTTTACAGATTGGCCTTGGCAGGTAAAGAAATCTGAGTGGGCTGGCTGGTGAGGTCCAAGGGCAGGCTTGCTACTGAAGCCTTTGGGTGGGCCAGCCTGATGCATAGATCCACTAATATTAGACTAGAACTCAGGTCTGCAAAAGGGGTCTAAAGCCTGAGTGTACAAGGGCTGTGCTAGAGCACTGGTCCATGGGAACATGCCTTAGGTCTATGCCTGCAGGGCTGACCTGAAAACTGGGTCCATGGAGGTCAAGCTGGCATTGGAATAGACCTTGATCCTGAGTCTAAGGGAGCAGAGTTCCACAGAGGCCAGTCTAGAGCCTAGGACCACGGATGCCAGACTGGTGCTGGAGTTCACTGGAACAGGCCTGGTGCTGAGGTCTGTAGGGAAGTCATATGCCCACTTCATATTATCTTCCCCTAAGTGGAAATATGTCCCTCCACACCTCACTGCCCAGCCTTGGGGGAAGGTGACATGGGCAATGTGACATTGTTCTTCCTACTGTCTCCAGTGCCTCTTATTTCTGTACTCCACCAGAGGCTATCGTCTCCCATTGAGATTCCTCAACTTTTGTAAAGGTATTTTCATGTATGGATGGTTGTTCACACTGATAGTTCTATTGGGGATGAGCCTTGGAAACAATTCTGCCATCTTTCTGACACCACACCTTTCAGTAAAAGCTATCAGTATTAGCTGTTAGGGTTATTATCATTTCCCTCATTGGAGAATAATGCTTTTACAAAAGAACAGACAAGAGACAAATCTGGAAGGCCCCATGAGGCTCATTTCCTTCTGCCTTCCAGTAGCTTGACAACTCTGGGTTAGTTCTCAAGTCTTTCCTTTTCTAACAGGGCCACTTTTCTACCAGAAACTTCCATCATACAGTTACAGTAGTTTGCTAAAGAACCAGCCCTCACAATAAGCCCTTCATTTGTAGTGTTTGTCAATTGCTGAGGTGTAAATACTCTCACCCTGGCCAATATCAAGTTGTCAATATAAAGCCATGGAAGGCATAGCTAGAAAGAGGTGAGTATAATCAGACTTCTGTGATACAGAATTAGCATTCTCTGGTATACTATTAAAGCAGTAAGTTCCCTATCCTGTTTATGAGTAGAGCACATGTGATGTCCTCTCTTATTTAAAATTTGACCACAATGCCTTGAGAACAGCTATGCCAAGCTTGTGTCTCAGAGCATGAGAGTTCAAGAGATTGCTCTATCATCTCTCTATCATCTATCATCTATCTATCATCTATCTATCTATCATCTATCTATCTATCTATCGTCTATCTATCATCTATCTATCATCTATCTACCTGTCTATCATCTATATATCTATCTGTCTATCTATCAATCATCTATCTATCCATCTATCATCTATCTATCATCTATCTATCTATCATCTATCTATCTATCTATCTATCTATCATCTATCTTTTGCAGTGTGATGTTGTGGTTGAACCCAAGGCATTCTACCTCCGAGCTACACCCACAGACAGTCCTATTTTATTTTTATTTTGAAGCAGGGATTCGCTAGGTTGACAAGGCTGGCCTCGAACCTGTTATTCTCCTGTCTCAGCCTCCCAAGAAAAGGGATAACAGGCATGTACCACCATACCTGGTCACTCTTTTACTTCTAAGTTTTCTCCCAATAAATCCTATATTATACATGCATTGATTGTAGCTAATGGCATGCGATCAGAACACCTTTGTGTGACTAAGTAATGCCTGGAGCAGAGAACATTGAAGTTTCACATATTAAAATTATATATTTTCAGGTAGTAGAAATAAAGCCCCTCCATCATAATAAATAGATGAATACCTACTTTACTTCCCCAAGCATAAGACTGTATAAGCTAGAAGCTTACAAAGCATTTCTAAAGGAGAACCTGATTTTCATCTATAAATCACCTTAGCCCTTTGGTTCCCCATATTGGAAATGACCTTTTATAAGATCCCAGAGGACTTTTCCAGATCTGACATTCCCCAATATTGACCCATATTCAAAACATTTCCCAGGTTGGTTAAGCCCTTTCTCTAAAAAGCAATTTAACTTTAAACAGAAAAAGCAAACCTAAGAACTATAAAAGCTGAGACATGGAATTAGGCCTTTTTGTTGTTCTTATTACTGATTAAATGCATTTGGAAGAATAGCCTATCAAGAAAAAATATGAGCTTTTTGTACAAACTTGAAACGCATAGTAGTAAAAATCTGTCAAATGCAGAATTTTATTGTGCATAAATCTATACCTTAGCCAATATTCATTAAATGGGTCTCTCACTGTTAGCAAGGATGCCTGCACCTTGGCACACACAACTTTTAATTCATTTAACTCACCATTTCCTTTAGCTGGAAGGGACTGCCTTTGGCTATGGACTTATTTGAAAAGGGCTTAGGGCTATGTTTCTCCCTGATTGAAGTCCAAACTTCTTCCAAGTTTCCTTCCTGACAGATTAAATCTTCTCTCATCTACCTTTACACACACATGTGTGCGCGCGCGCACACACACACACACACACACACACCCCTTGTCTTTGGCATTTGATGCCCTGCACGACCCCTCTGGATTCTACCAGCAAGAAAGTCATCACCAGATGTTGCTTTTCAACTTTCTACCTTCAGAACCATGAGTTAAACATTTTTTTCTTTATTAGCAGCAGAAGACAGACTAAGACATGCACTCAAAAAGCTTTAGTTGTTTCCAAGGGGAATATGATAAAAATCAGAAAAGCAACAACAACAAAAAATACCTGGAGGCATATTGTAGTGTTAGCAGTTGGTCCTAATTTTTTTTTTGTTTGTGCGCTTAAGTTATGCTTTTGTAAATTGAATGTATTGCTTTATGTATCACCTGCAAGATAGGGCAGAACAAGGCTGACGGCATCACATTTTCTGGGTGATTAAATGACTATGACACTGGTTGGTCCTTAATTTCTCATGACAACAGTGAATGTTGACAGGAAAGTTTCCCATACAATATTTCATTTTATCATGACTGCAATCCTATGGGGACAATGCTATTATTGTACCCATTTTCAGATGAAAAGACAAACCGCACTGTCATACACAGCAGTAGCCAGTGTTGGAATCCTGGCTCTCTGATTCCAAATCCTATTCTTGTTCTGCTTTATGACTCACAATTTCAAATCCAAACTATTGAAACACATGTGGCCCAGTAATAATGACTTTAGTGATGATTTGATCTTTCCCATTACCTTCTTTTAAGCTTCCATTTGACTTATTTATTTATGTGTGTATATATATATATATATATATATATATATATTATTTTTGTCTATAAAACTGGCAAAGCTCAGACATGCTAAAGTTGATCAGGTTCTTCATCTCCTGCCCCACAGTTACTAAATTAGAATATTATTTTTCTGGAGGGAGGTCATAAATGCAGGAACAGAGCTTTCTAGATTAGAACACAATGAGCCTAGGGTTGAATCCCATTCTAGCCCAGTACCTTGGAATAAAATGTTTTCTACAGTCAAGCTGTTCTGTCTCTTAGTGGCTGGCTGAATTGTTTCAAAGTCACCAAGAAAAAAAAAAGCAGTTCCTATTCTCAATAAACCAGGGGCAAAAGTATAATTGCTGGACTTTGGACAACTTACATAAAGACTTGTCATAATAGTCATTTGTTGGGTGGTCATAATATATTCTATTTTATTTTATGTATTAATTTACACCTAATAATATACATAATCTGTGTTGAGTATTTACTCTATGCTAGTCACTGTACCAAGGACTTTGCATGAATTAACTCAATCTTCGTTTTTAAAAACTGAGAGGTAAGCTGGGGATGGTGGTGCATGCCTATAATTATCCCAGCACTTGGGAGGCTGAAACAGGAGGATCACCTGTTTGAGACCAGCCTCAAAAACCTAGGGAGCTTTAGCAATGTAGTGAGAACCTGTTTCAAAATAAAATATAAATAGGTCTGGGAGTGTAGTTCAGAGGAAGAACAGCCCTTTCAATTCTCAGTACAAAAAAAAAAAACAACCTAAGAGGTAGATACCATTATTATTCCCATTTTATAACCAGGAAAATTGAGAAAAGGCAGAAGAGCCAAAGACTCCTCAGGCAAAAGACTATAAAACCTAAGAAACTCACTATATTCTTTTACCCTAAATTTCTACATTTGAAACATGAAATTAATAAGCCCAGTACTGTAGTAGGCTTTACATTATCTGCAATATAAATCTATTATATCCCAAGTACCAAGAAGCTTAGAGTCTAATATTAGAGAGAAGCTTTATTCACATGTGAAGAAAAAAATAGAGATAGGTAAATTTCAACATAAGGTACAAAGTAATGTAAAATGTGATCAGAAGTCAAAATGCACAGAAAAGACGAGAGACACTGAATTCTCCATCACCCTCATGAAGAGATGAGGGGCCCTGAGTCCTGCAGAAAAAGACTGCTGACCCTTGGTCAATTTCAAGTCCTTACCCACCAAGTATGCAATCAATGGAGACGGGATGAGGCTCTCAAGACCCCACCTGGGTTACTAACACCCTAGAAAGGAGACAGGAGGGAGGCTACAAATAACTGAGCCCTTGTACATTGTAAAAATCACTTCTGAAGCTCAGTAGTGGAGCTAAACAAACTAAAAGGGAATTGTAATAAAAGAAAGGAAAATGTGCTTCTGATAAAGCTTAGGATGATTGTTCGTTAAAGGTCAGGAAGAGAGGGACTTGGCTGGAGATAGAAGGGTTTTGATCTCGACGGACGCTGAAGAATGTATAGTTTAAGACCCATAATTCAGACGGGGGTGGTGTGGAGCATCCCCGCTGTGGGGAAGCACAGCTTTTCATTTCTATTTCTTTCCTTGGAACATGATTTGTTCCAGCTCCGTTGTGCCTTTCTAGCGAAGCCACACTGCACACGTGTTAATTAACAAGCATACAGAATAATTCCGCGTCTGCCTCCTGATGAGAGTCCAGAAAACAAGCCGAGGGGATCCGAGATAGTAAAAGATATAAATTGCTAACTTCTAAACTGATGTTGTCAGTGTGTGGCTGAGGTTGACGAAAAGTCATTATTCTCCTATTACTGGGCTTCTGGGATCAATTAATTCAATATTTCACAGGCACCCTAGACAAGAGATAGAAGGGAACCTGCAATTAATTAAGCACCTATTCTTTGCAAAGATCACTTCTGAAGCTCAGTATCTGAAAAAAATAAGCTAAAATGGAATTGTAACGAAAGAAAGGAAAAGATGCTTATGATAAAACATGATTGTTAGTTAATTGATATCTGGACCCGCACTAGAAAATTGAGGTAGCAGGCAAAATGTAACCAGGAAAACCAGCCCCCCGTTTCTCCAATTGCGAATTAGGTGTCCAAGGCCAGAGTTTCAAGCTTGGTGCTAACATTAATTTGCTCAGGAATTTTTGAAGTTATCACACAGTGTCATTTTAATTCTCCATAATGTGAATTTTTTGTGTGTGTTTACTTTCAAACCCTCATGGCTTGTTATGGGGATGAAATGAGATCATTTATATGGACTTTGAAAGCTCTGAAAGGTCATACTAATACAAGGGATGAAAGAACAGCTTGGCAATTTTAGAGTATCAATTGGAAATGTGCGTTGTGATTGACAATTATATTTTTTTTCTTTTTTTGTTTTTTTTTTCATATCATCTGGTTAGTGATTATCTTTCCTTAATCTGGCTATTTCTGCACACACAAAATTAAATGGAAACAAGAAGAGACTTGCTACCCAAAGATGGTAAATAGATTCACAACTGATTGGCAATTTCTGCTTGGAGCAATGTACCAAGAATTTGGAAGCCACATTTGCTGTGTGACATGGGCACAGAAGCAGTAGTGATGGCTGCATGCTAGCTACATGTACCCTCTGCCCTGGTTCTATTAATTAAGTCCTATTATGCAGATGCTTACATAGCTCAGAGTTCAGACTACTTACGAGGACATTTGATGTCTTCTGTAAATTAAACCTCTTTCTATGTCCCAACCTAAATATTCAATACCCTCCATGTCTTTTTTTTAACCATATAAATTCTATCATCTACCTGCACCCTGTCTTCCACTGACTATGCTGATATTCTAGTTATTTCATTAAGAACTGTATTCATCATCTTCCCATTACTATAACAAAATATCTGAAGTAATTAACTTTTAAAGAGAAAAAGCTTATTTTGGTTCATGATTCTGGGGGACGTTACAGTCCAAAGATCAAGATTTGGGACTCTGATGAAGCAGCACATCTTGTTGGGAGCATATGACAGAGAAAATCACTTACCTTGTAACCAAAAAGCAAAGAAAAGAAGAGGAAGGGGTCAGGGTCCAATAATCCCCTTTACTCCCAGAGGCCCCACCTTCCCAGGTCCCATCATCTCTCCATACTGCTAACATGGGGGCCACGCCTCTAATGCATGGACTTTATAGGAACATGTATCCAAACCAGAGCAACATCTTAGCATTTACTGTATGATTCTTGTGCACCAGGCATTTCTCTAAATGCTTTATATGTACTCCTCACTTAATTCTCAGAGATGTAATAAAAAACTATAATGATCTCCATTTTACCTATGAGAAAAACTAAGGCTTACCCAACTTGTCCCAAGAATACCAGTACTATGTAGTAGTCTAGAATCCTTTCCTTGACACGGTTGGTTGTCCAAGCCTTTCTTGATGACCAAAGTCCCAAGACTCCTCTCTTGCTGGTGACCACTGCAGCAATTCATCTATTCTACTTTCATGACACATCCCATTTAACCTTGAAAGATGCAGGTCTGCTCAAAAAATATTTACAAGTAGTGAGTCATGCTCGACACTGGGGAGTCAGGTGAGTAAGACATATGCTTGACATTGAGTAACTTGCTATCAGAAAGAGAGGATAGACATGCCAAAAAAGATATAATAATATGGTATATAATCTATATGATATTACACACACACACACACACACACACACACACACACACATACATACACACACACACCAGCTGAAAACCCAAGGAGAGGCAACTGAGGCAGCTGGGAAGATGTGTCATCTGAGGTGAGTATTGACAGGAAGGAAATATTGGACTCCTTGATTTCTGGCTTGGAGAGTTGGATCAAAGAAGGGAATGGCCAATGAGTTGGCAAGATTGCCAGCACTTAAGACTGGTAAGAATCCAGACACAGTGGTATACACCTATAATCCCAGTACTTGGGAAGCTGAGACAGGAGGGTTACAGGTTCACCACCAGCCTCAGCAAGTTAGCAATGCCCTCTGCAACTTAGTGAGACC
Organism: Glis glis; assembly: GCA_004027185.1. Taxonomy (NCBI): domain Eukaryota; kingdom Metazoa; phylum Chordata; class Mammalia; order Rodentia; family Gliridae; genus Glis; species Glis glis. The sequence continues at coordinate 40,045 of PVJS01002126.1, read as the reverse complement.
CTGTTTCAAAATAAAAATAAATAAATAAAATAGGGCTGGATGTAACTCAAAGATAGAATGCCCCTAGGTTCAATCCTCAGTACCACAAAAAAATGGCAAGATAATATACATACAAATTTAGATAGACAGACATAGACATATGCACATATGAATTCCTTGATGAATGACCATATGATATGATACTAAATATAAGCATGGGAAATTAGTGATTAATGAAAATAGGAAGTAATAATAGTAATGAATGATATTGATAATATAATAATAAAACAATAAAATATTAAAAATATGTTGTGATATTCAACATACATGTATGGTTAAAACATTTGTATTTTCTCCTTTTTTGGTAGTATGATGACTTTCATTCATTAATTTTCAAATTTTTAATCAACTTTGCTGATGGTTTTGCATGTACACTTGCATATATGTATTGGAGAGAGATAAAAAAGAAATAATAGAGAGAATTTAGGGACTGATTCTGAAACTACATGGAAATTCAAAAGGAAAAGAACAACTGGGACTCTATTTTTTACAAAACAAATCTGGAAGATTTACTCTGTACCATGATTTATTATAAAATAACATTTACTATAAGGATGTTATTTTAGCAAAAGGATAGAAACAAAGAAACCAAATCTGCTCACTTTTCTGAATGTACATTTCCAACTCATTTTTAAAAACCTGAGTTTGATGAACAGGCCTAGGTAGAGGATATAGAGAGTGAAAACTTGACAACCAGAGACATCCACATCCTTAGCAGAAGGGGACAGTCAGTGGAGGCGATAGGAGGAGGTGAGAACCTAACACCTATCTATACCCCATACATGCTGGCTGTCAGCAAGAGAACACAGAACAATGCTTTCATCCATATATTTATGCCCTAACTCAAACTAATGCTTTTGGGCACTGACTCCATCTCAAGTCTAATGCTGAACCCTACAATACAATAGTGAAAAAAGAAAGTAAATGCTGCTTTTGAAGAGCTGTGTGCTTTCTATAACACACATTAAATTAGTGTGATGAATAGATAAAGGAAGACTTGAAGCTTGGATGTTTGGTAAATTGATAAACTTTTCTATTTCATTATTAATATGTAGATACAACCATAGGCTCCATTAAATCATATTTAAATGTCTAATTTTCTACTAGAACTGGACTTTGTGATTCCTGATTCCCTTATAGATCTATAAGGTGCACGTTTACCCAGTTCTTCAAATTCTGTCTTGTTTTGTTCTTTGTGGCATCTTCAAAATATGAAACATTAAAATTTCTCTCTGGAAGAGAATGAAATTACTGCAAATACCACACAATTCAAACTAAACAGTACACAGTAGCTCTACATATTCCTCTTTCCATAGAAATCTCAATTTTCAGATGAAAGAGTATGAAACTGTGCTTCATGAATACAAATATGGATAATTACAATAAAGGCCCTGCCATTTATTTTTTTTACCAGTTATATTTATGCCTATTCATTTGGAAAGAAACACATATTCCTGTATTTTCCAAGCTCAGTGATTATTTAAAAGCTCCTTCCGAATGTTTTCCCAGAGTATTCACGAGAGTAATGTGCAAGCATTTGTGTGTGTATCAATAAAAGGACAGTAATCTGCAGAGATCTTCCTCAGAGGTTAAAGAAATACACAATGAGGCTTCAATAATTATCATCATCATTATGCTTTGGATTTTATCAATTATCCTACCATCTTTATGGCACTTTCACCATTATTTTATTTATTATAAGATAGTACAAGTTGTATCTGTACTATATGCATGCACGCACACACACACACACACACACACTCACACACACGTACACACAAAGACACATGGGCCTATCATTGAGAAATGTGAGATGACTGGCCCAAGGTCACATAGGTAAGTGGCACAGACAACACTGGAATCTAGAATTTTCAGTTTTCAAGTCTAATGGTTTTTCTACCACCCTATATAGCAGAAATCTGTCACAGGTTGCGGGAAGCACACTCTGAAACAGTTTAGCGTGCAGGATATTTATTTGTAAGTAGCCTTGGGATTAACACACTTGAGGAAGAAAAGAGATGGAAACAATTGGGCAGAGAGAGGTAAGCTGTGAAACATATGCAGTGACCATCTTTGGCCAACCACATAGGGGATACAGGAATTAAAATGGACCATCAGGATAGTCCCCCATGATCCCCAAATGACCAGGCTTTTCTATCCCAACCTTTTCAGTCATTGGCTGTGGACCACCAGAGAATACTGTGACCTTGGGTGAGGTGACTCTACAGATAATGTAATCCCTATGGGTGCTACCACCTATTGCTGACACCATTCCCAGTAGCCCGAGTACAAGTCCTCCTTGAAAAGGACTCTGAAGAGTACATTCGCCCTTTGTCCCTAACCTTACCAGTGATCATCTTGGTAGATCTACACTTTTCTGGCCTTTAAAACTTTCTTATAAGGATGCCCTGTAGCTTTCCAAATGCCATGGAACTTGCCTGTAAGAATATGTGTCCCTGGAGCACAAATTAATGCAGAAATCCAAGGAAATGTGGACTGAAATTATGTTGGCTCTTCCCTTTAAGCTATACCATATCCTGAAAGTTGCCAGAGCTAAAGAAAACCTCTCATTTATGAAAACAGAGAATGACCCTCTTTCAACCATCTGCAGGGGAAAGCTTCCTGACTTGTTTGTAGTTTGTAGGAGGCAGTTTGTAGGAGAATGAATTTTTTTCCCCAAAGAGCAGGGATAGTTAATTATGAAGGTATTCAGGAAGACTTCCCTCCAGGATCAGAAGTTCAAGCTTTCTTGTCCCCTAAATGACCTGCGACAAACCTAGTAGTCAGATGTGAATTGATCTTTTCCTCCACAACCTAATTATAGTTTCAGTTTCGAGGACCTCTTAATCTACCATGCTTTATACATTTCCCCCATAAAAAGGAATTACTACCTTTTATTTATATTGCATCACACCTTCTGCTAGAAAACACTCATAACCATCATTACCATCAGCTTCCCCATTATAATAACTGAGTTATTAAAAGATTTCTATATTCTAAGAATTAACGTGTATTACCTAATCTAGTCCTCACAACAATATTGACATGCAATGAATACAACAGAAAGACAATGTATTAGAATGATTCTGGACCTTTGGAAGTGCTGTGTGAGCAAGTGTAAGACTTTGATTCATCCCAGGATAGTCATTAGCAACGTTCATCTCACTTACACATTGCTTCTGCTATTCTTGAGTAAAAACTGCTTGATGCATGTTATCTAGTATCATATTTAGGGTAGATTGATAAATCAGAAAAAAAGAAGTCCAGTAGGAGTTTCCTGTTGGGATGGTCAAAGATGTCATTGGGTCTGGTTCATAGCTCAGCTTCTCTGTCTGCCCAATCCTGTTTCCTACCCTTCTCTTTCAAAGGTTTTGAGATGGTGCTACCAGTAAGAAACCAGAATGTAGCAAACATTAAAACATCTACTGCTAGGTAAAGGGAAAGAGCCCTAGTGATGAAGCAGAAAGATCAACTATAACTCACTGATGGAACAAAACTATTGCACCAGAGGTAGGCCTATAAGAGGACTCCCCAAAATATTCCTCTTAATATTAGTCAATCTTTTTGAAGTTAGAGATTTCTCTATTATTTGATTTCTTTCTTGCAGATTGTAATACTAGCTTTTCAAGAAGCATCTGTAAATTTTAAATATATGCCTTGTTTCTTTTCTCCAAACATCTGGGTAACTGAATTACCACAAGGTTTTTAATCATAATACTGTTCTGCACCTGAACCCTTTGTTATACCTTGTTTTCTAGTTCTGCTTAGCAGAAAACCATTGCTATTGTGTCATGTGCCAGGGACATAAGAAACCTTGTATAGCGTCAGAAACGAATTTCATTTTTAATATAGGAAGGAGAAAGGGTGGGGGACTAGCACTAATGGGACATTCTGAATGTGCAAGGAACTAGGCTGGTTTTCTGCATAAATTGCCATCATAAAAACTGTATGTTAGCGATCATTAAAACTCCATGAAGAATGCATTATCAGTTTTATTTTTAGCTGAGGAAGATGAAGCTCAAAGAATCTGAATAACATAGTTAATAAGAGAGCTGAACTGAGCTCTAAATCCACATCCTTTTGATCCTAAAGCCATGATCTTCCTGGTGCTCTATGTATATGAAGGGGAAAGAATTCTGACCCTCCCAAACTTGTCTACTTCTCCAACACCCTTTTTGTCACAATTTTTCATGTTCTTCAATACTTCACCATTAAATGTCTCTTCTGTTTTCAAAATACAGTATCTCTAAATGTCCATCTTCCCCCAACTATTAATTCAGGGTGACTTGAAGTTTCCATTGTCTCCAAGGTCTCTCCTAGCTAAAGAGTAAAGGACACCTCCTCCAAACAGTAAGCCTTTAGCAATTTAGTGTCACAATAGAAAGAATCGGTAATGGTTTGGATTTGGGGTGTCCCCCAGCCCTCATGGAAACAGGGTGGCAATGTTGGAAGCAGAGCTTGGTTGTAATCTCAGTAGTGGATAAATCCATTGCAATGGTTTTATCTGGGTGGTGTCCCAGGCTGGAAGAGTGTGACTGGAGAAGGTGAGTCTCTGGGGCTGTGGCCTGGGAAATTACATATGGTTCCTCCTCCCCCTAAGCTCTCTCTTGCTTCTGGCCTCCATGATGTGAAGAGCACAGCCCATGTGTTCTCCCTCTCTCTGCTTCCAGCCACCATGACCTGAGATCTGCGATCCCTGGCCTCACATGGACTGAACTCAAAAATATCCAAGGAAAACTTTGGGCAAACAAATCATCCTTCCTCTGAGATATATGATCAGGTCTTTAGATTATATCTGTGAAAATACTGACTAATACAGATCCACATACAAAATTCTTAAGTTTGGATAATTTCAAAGTTGTTGTCTCTTACAGTATTGTTTCTGCCCATTATTTCTCTTTTCTCGTTCTGAGATTCCAATTATATCTATGCTAAATCTTCTCACTATGTCCCCATGTCGCTTATGCTCTTTTCTACATTTATATACATCTGCCTGTATTTCAAACTAGGAATTTTCTCCTGACTCTTCTACTTCTCTACTCTACTGCATATACCATTAAATCTGAGTTGAGATATTGTCATTTTTAGTTCTAGAATTTCTATTTTACTTTTTTTATAGATATTCATTTCTCTGAAAATTCTCCATTTGCTCATTCACTATTAGTTATTAGTTACTATTAGCACATTAGTTACAGTTACTTGAAATCCCTAACTCTGATGCCTGGATCACTTATAGCTCCCTTATATCCCATAGTCCTTGGCTGATTCTTGATATCCAGTGCTAATAAATATGCATGGGAAGTTACTTGATTTTTAAAATTTCATGATATGTGAGAAGTTACAGAAGATCTTTGGGGTTCTGGGTGATATCCTCCGCCATTGGAGATTTTCTCTTTTCCTAGCAGGCAGCTTGGGTGGGCCTGGCTCATCTTAATACAATCAGGAATTGAGTTGATTTAGAGGGAAACTTCAGTCTTCACTAAGGGCTAATCTACTTCCAGTTCACCCTCACTGCTAAAGTAAAGTCACAGTTGAAAACCTGGAGCATTTACTAGGGACCCCACTCTCATGGACTTAACTATAAATTGTGTCCTCCAGCTTCATGAGACTCCCGACAGTCCCACCCAGGGTTTTAGCTTAAGTTTTTTATTTGGTCAAACAGAAAGTGGTGTTGAATGATGCTTTCACATCTCTGAGTTCTTATATTTTCTGGGAACTTGGCTCCTTGAATGATAACTGCCTTAGTAATACTCTAATATATATATTTTTTCATTTTTTGGTACTAGGGATGGAGCCCAGGGGCATTCTACCTACAAACAACACCCCCAGCCCTTTTTATATTTTTATTTTGAAACGGAGTCTCACTCAGTTGCTGAGGCTGTACACAAACCTGCAATCCTCCTGTCTCAGCCTCCCAAGTACTTAGATTTCAGGCATGTGCCACCACACCAGACTTCTAATACCTTTAAAGAGATTTCTTGGGCATGCCTTTTCTGGTATTATTAGTGGAAGTCTTGGTTTCCAACAAGAGCATTGCTGGAAATATAAATCTTCATATTATAAATCTGAATCTGTTTTATACTGGAGGAATAAATCAGCATAACAGAGTGGGTAAAAACTCATGCTCTGGAGTCAGACTGTCAGATTGCCAAAGGCTTGAGTCTTAGTGCCACCTTTATTAATTGTGTCCTTGGACAAGTAGCTTGACCTTTGTGAGCCTGTTATTCTAACTGTAAAATGGGGGAAATTAAGGTATCTTTTGAGGATTGTTTTGAGGATGAAATGAGGCAGTGCACATAGAATGCTCCAGACACTGTGTGGGATATGGCTAGTGCTCAGCAAACATTAGTTGGTTTCAGTTATTTCAATACTACTACTTATTGCTACCATTCTGCCCATTTTTTTTAACCAGGAAAAGCACAAAAGTTTAATTACCTTCCGATGCAACATTTCATTTGCATTATATGAGAAATTTCCAATATGGAATACTATTATGCCAACTTATACTCACTTTCTTTTTATTTTTTCTTTGTATTTGGTTTGTTTGTTTTAGTACTGGGGATTGAACCCAGGAGCATTCTATTACCGAGCCACATATCCAGCTCTATTTTATTTTTTTTATTTGAAACGGGGTCTTGATAAGTTGCTGACTCTGGCCTCGAACCTGTGATCCTCCTGTCTTAGCCTCCAAAATCCTGTGATTATAGGCATGCGTCACCATGCCAGGGCTTATACTCACTTACAATTTGAGAAAAATTGAGCTTTAGATCATCGAAGCATTTTTATCACATAATTGTATAAAGTGGCAAATCTGACACTGATACCCTGGTTCCTCTAAACTCAAATTGTGAATTATTTTTATAAAGACATTTATAGAGAAGCATGGATGTTCTAGAGATATCTGGCTTAATATGGTAACACATACCATATTTAGATTCAAGACTTAAAATTTATTGACTCATATCCTAATTTTATAAATGGGGAAACCAGACTCAGAGGAGGCAAGGTTTGGACTTAGTTTCCACAGCTAGTAATGGGCAGAGTTGGAGACAGAAAAAGGTCCCAGGCTTTGCTCTACGTCAGAGAGCTCCTTCTATGTCAAAGTATTTTCCAAGCAATAGTCATGACATTGACCCTGAAATATCATTAGTAATAGCAACATGTTCTCCCCTCTCCAGAAAGTAGAAAGTGGCAAAGAAGTGATCGTATTCCTGATGTTAATACCCTATTATCATATTATACCAATCTAAGCATTTTATAATAAAATTTAAAATTTAAGGCAGCATCATTTGCTCAGCCAGGAGGTGAAGTGAAAATGGATGTTTATGATGTGTTAGATTCAATTACCAGTTTATTGTGTGTGGTTTGGTCTATTATAAATCAATTCAAGTAATGCTACCTCTCAATACCCTTAGAGTTGTTTTTTTTTTATTTCACAGAGTAAGCAGTAGTAATCTATGGGGCAACTAACAACATCAACCTTTATTAAAAATACCAACTAAAACTATTCTGTTCAGAGCTTCCTTTGGGTAGTTAGATGTTAAAATAATATTCTGGCCTATAATGAATTTGTTTAATAATTGACAGAGAAAACAATTATTAGGTGCCAAAAACCTAAGGAAGGGACTTCTTTATATAGACGGCACACAGGCTCACTCCTGGGCAACAATTTCAGCCACCAAGGACTGATCACGTGATAGCATGGCTATTCCTATGGGAACTTTACAAGTGGAGTCTGTGAAGAGGCCATTCCCCCCCCAAGTCTTTCATGCCAGGAGGGGCACAGTACCTGGACAGCGGTGATTCTCCCATGCAACTTTTGGGTTTTGTGCATAGTCACCCAAATTGCTGGGGTGGGGGGACGGACCAATATGTAGCTTAAAGTTAGTGAAATCCTAGATGAAAGAACAATTTTTGGTCTTTAATCTAAAAGGTTTGGTCTTCACATTGTTACCACTGTTCCTGTTTTAAAGTTATTTCTTTTCTTTCTCTTTTTTTACTCCTTTTTCTTTCCTAGCCAAGCCCCTTTTTTTCCCTAAACATAGCTACCTGTAGAGTAAATCATTTCTAAGAATTCCAGCTGAATAACCCCTTTCTCCTGGATAGCCTTTTTCCCCCCAATTTTAACTTTCATCTTTGTTTTTGAATGAAGTAAAGCCATCTGGACCTTTGATTTCTACCTTTCTCCTCCTCAGCCTTTGCTGCAGCTTTAATTCAGAGAATACATTTTGCAAAGCTTGTATTTGGTGCCATCATACTTTCTCAAAGATCTCTTCTATTTGTAGTCTCTACCTTAATTTTTAACACCCTCTTCACCATCAAAGATCTCAATACTATTTTGCTCATTACATGCAGGTTGGACCAACTTGCTTACTTTAAGCTAAAGATTTCAGGTACTCATTCAAAGTAAGATTAATATTTACAAAGGCAACCAGAAACAGAAAATCTTATTCCCAAAGAGGAATCATTTCTCTTTGGTAGAGGTAGCTATTTGGGGTAGATAGTCCTTCTTAGCTTTCTTCAACTCATACTTAATTTGCATCCAGAAAAGTGGGACTAATGTCATATCAAAGATGAAATGATAATTTACTGACATTGTCATAAAGAATAAACTCCTGTGCACCCCTGCTGTAAATGTCTTGTGGGAAGAATATATTGCCTTTATGTTGGAAAAAAAACATTTCTTAGCCCCAAAGACACAAATGTATCAAGGTAAAAGCCAACAAGAGGATGGAATGAGGAATGTTGATTAAAGCTAGGTTATGATCTCTAAGACTTTCATCTTAAAACAAAATAATAGCTTTATTGAGATATAATTCACATGCCATATAATTCACCAATTTAAAGCATATGACTCAATAGATCTTAGTATATTCACAGAGCCTTGTAACTATAACCACAATCAAAATTAGAGAATTTTCATCACACCGTAAAGAACCTCTTTCTCCATTAGCATTCATTCCCCATTTCACAGTCCATGAGAATTAGTCCCTAGTGGAAGATGTAAGGAGGATCCTTCTGTATTTCACAGTGTCAAACTTGCCCATTTACTTTAAAAGGCCAAGAGTCTGGAAAGTGAATCTTGTGGGCTCTCCAATGGAGAATATCTACCTTCTAGAGATCTGGATTGAGCACTGGTATTTAGGACTGCTGGCATGCTGAAATGCTGGATGGAATGAGAGGTCCCTCAATGTGGCTATGCATGGCCATAGAGCAGCTCCATGTTAGCATTCAGTCAGACCCAGGTGCTCCTGATTACCAGTTCAAGACACTTTGGGATAGGATTTCAAAGGTGCAGCAAATGCCTTATGCTCCAAATCCAATCCCCATTTCTTCCCCAAGATGCTGAGCAATGTCTGATAATCATCTCCCAAAAGACCATACCTATTTCAATAAGCAATCTCACTGCTGTGATCTAAAACCAGCCTGACCACCACAATGTAGAGGAAGGAAGATTTGTTTGCTCACAGTTGTGGAGATTTCAGAGGTTTAGTCCACATAAAGCTAGGTTATATGGACAGAGTCAGGGCAGGGTGGCAGGAGGCAGAAATAAGGAGAGAGCAAGGTCTTGCTTCCACATCATGGAGGCCAGAAGTAAGAGAAAGGAAATTCAAGGACATAAGCACAGTCCCTAAGGCCACACTCCAGTGGCCTGCATCCTCCAGCCATACTGCACTTGCCTAGGTTACCACCCAGAAAATCCATTACACTGGACTTATCCACTGAGGAGATTACAGCCCTCATGTTTAAATCTGAACATCAATACATGAGCTTTTCCAGGGTACAGTATATATCTAACTATAACATCACCTTTGCTTGCACAGGTAGAAAAGGGCCCAAAATGCCTCACAGTGTATAATGAGTTATACCCTGAGTCTCCAAAAGAAACTGAGAGGCTTGTGTCCATGAAGGACAAAGAGGAAAACAGAGATTCTAAGGAGTCTGAAGTCTCATTTCTGTCTCCTCACACTGACCAACTCCTGCCCTGAGGACAGTATGGGCTGAAATTCTTCTATAACTAAGTGTTTTGGACTTCAGTGACAGTATTCGGTGCTTCGGTAGCTTCAAATTGGTGGAAAAACAATCCTTTTTAGTCGCTTCTGCTGAGCAGGATTTCATATCATGCAGGTCTAAAGTCATCATAGCACAGTTGAAAAGGTGTGTATGTGAGTAAAGGTACCTAGGATTCTGTTGTGGAACAGAGATGGACCTACACAGAGATATAGAACAAATAGATTCCTTGCTAATATTTTGTCTGAGGCAAAAGAGTTTAGTAGTAGAGGCATGATCTTGGGTGTGTCAAAACAAAGCAGCAAAAATCTGTTTCAACCACCATGGGCTTGGAAAAATTCATCCCATGTATATAATTTAATTTCCTCTTCTGATTAAGTCATTTAACTCATGTGCCTCAGTTTCTCCATTTGACAAATGGGTTTATCTGTCTCTTTACCCAAATAAGTAGAGATGTGTAATTCTCTGTAAAGTTTACAGTACTGGATGCCATGGACTTGGAGGCAGGATAGAATTCACAGGCTACAAGATATAGAGACAAAAGGAAAATACCCAAAGAGAATGTCAGGACAGAGGAAAATAAATAGTACTACCAAAGAAGGTCTGAAGAAATTCTTCAAAGAGTGAAAGTGCGTTGGATGGGCTAATGAGTCCCTTCTTGTGTGTAAGAAATTAGCTGCTGTGGACACTAAACTGTCACAGGAACTCTATCATGCCTATTCATCCCAAAGAGTCACTCTGCAATTCAAATGAGATAATCTGTGTGATGACAATTTGAATGTCAGCAGCATTATTATCACAACTTTATAAGAACATTTTCTTTTTACTCCAGGAAAAAAAAAAGCGTCCTCACAATTTAAAAGATAAAACAGATTTCACATCTACTTGGTGCATTTAGAATTTAAAGTTAACATACAAACATATTAGCTAATGTATGGCTACTGGTCAGCAAATCTAACAACAGGAAGAGAACACTGTGTTTACAGGTATGAATCCTGTGTTGGAGACATGGCTATGCCTCCTAGCACCTATGAGGCCCTTAGCAAGTCGCATAACCTCACTCAACCTTAGTTGCATCTTCTTTTCAAAATCAGGGGCAATTATTCTTATTTTAGTAATTTGATCCTGTTAGGATCAAATTAGAGGTTGTAATGTAAAAGCACTTTATAGATGGAAATGTGCTATGCAAATGTCAAAATAGATAGAACTTGAAACTTAACCCTTTCCAAATTTCACCAGCCTTAAAATACCCAGAAATTTTTGTCCTGACATTATATTCTTTTGAGAAATCTTCCCCCATCCACCCCCCCACACACACTTACTTGCACCTGAATCTGTTTATAAAGTCAAACCAATCCTCAACAAGCAAATAAAGTGCATAAGTAGGCTAAGCCTAACCCATTTGATTCATTGCTGTGGAGTACACATAGGAATTTTACCATTCTCCTAGCAATTAATAATCCTCTGCAAACAGACCTGGGATGGGATACTGTACCCCCAAATGGCAGCAGCCTGACTAGATGACTTCACCTCCTGAGGCTATGACTACACAGAGAGCAACTGAAGCTTCATCAAGACAATTTCAGAAGCATTGCTTCTTTCTCTATTATCTCCTTTTTTTCTTCTTATTAAGAACAGGCTCTCCTCAACTGACATTCTGCAGTAGGAGGAAGATAAATGACATCCAAAGGCTCACAGCCAAGTGTTTGATTGGAACATTGGAGCTGAATATGTCTCCTCAATGCTGCCATGCCCAAATTACCCACTCCCCCACCCTTTTGGCGTATGGGTATTTTTCAGCAAAAACCAACTTGCCATCTTGACTCATTCTTCATGAACTATCATATGACAGCATTTGAGGCCATATTTGTCCCCATAAATGCCTCAATTATATCAATAATAAAAATGGCAGTAAAATTGTCCTAAATTTAATCAGGTTCTATTTACTTTAATTGACTTGGTTGACATGGGCAAATTTAGAGCTGGGCAGAATATATAAGGACACATATTCTTTTGAGATCAGGGCTTAATTTTTTAATTTTATTATGCATTTTAAGTTGCAAAATTAATGTATGCAAATGTATAAACTCATCAAATAATTTTAAACATAGAAGAAAGAGAGGAAGCTTTCTATACTTCACTACTGATTAAGATAAAATAAGGGCTCTTTTTTGCAAGAAATAAGACAAACTTATGTAAGAAACGACAAATGAAGTTAGAAGCAAAAATAAAACATAATTGGAATTAGAATCAGACAGGGAAAGAAAAGTCCTTAGTAGAGCAGATCAATTTTAGTAAGAGTGTGCAATCTGAACAATTAGTATAAAAGAGCTTTCAACCAAATTACTAATTTGATTTTTCTAAATAACTAATAAAAGGTAAAGTAGAAAGCTACAAAAGGGATAACAGAATAGAGAGGTCTGTTATTTCTTAACAAGCTTCTACAGAAAATGCCTAGAGAAAGATAAATTCTATTTCTTACTAGATCTATCTAATTTTCTTTTTTATTATTCTTTATTTTGAAACAGGGTCTCACTAAGTTGTGGAGGGCCTCACTAAGTAGCTGAGACTGGTCACAAACCCAGATCTTCTGGTCTCAGCCTCCCAAGTACTGAGTTTACAAGTGTGCTCCATCACGCCCAGCTAGATCTATCTAATTTTCATTGAATAATTATTAACTTTTATTTCATTTAGGTGTTTAGATATACATATTTTCTATTTAGTTTAAATATTATTAATGTGGTCCTTCCTTGTAATCTTACATTTTAACGACATGCAGAAAGTATGTCTTTTCTCATTTTTTTCCTTCTTTTGAGGGTTGGGTGGGCAGGGGATACCAATCACCTTCACAACCTAGTCTCAGAATCCATGTTTAAGTGAAAGCTCTTCTTGTCTATCCACCTTTATGAAGTGATTGATCTGTTATAAATCAATGTCTTGCCCTATATGCAGATGATCAAATATACTATTTTTGCCTTGCTTACGTGTCAGGTTCAGGCACCCTTTCCCTTGTCTCCTTTTACACTATGAAACAAAGAGATGGTTAATAGGAACTCCTTACTTTTATAGGTAACCACTTAATTCAGACTTCATGGAGAAGTTCAGCACCAGGGACAGCGCCCCAAATAGGAGCCTTTGAGATACCTACAAATCAAGAAGCATGAGCCACATTCTCAAAGAGCTGGCAATATTGTTTCAGACACCATAATAGTCCATAAAAGCACAATGAATAATCGATTGGCCTATAATTATAATTCTACAAAACAAAAGGGAACACAGGGGAACAGATCATACTCCATTTACTAGAGTTTTAGGCAAATAATTTCCTTTCCCTGGGCAGAAAGTCCCAGAAGGGAATAAGATTATGACAGTGATATCCAGGTTGTGGTATTCCCAACCAACTAAAATTTTGAAAAGCAAATTTAGATGATCAAGATAGAATCCTTAGCCTTTTATTTTTTGCCGCATAAGTACACTAACTTATGGTAAGAAAAACTTTCATCTATCACCATTATTTCATGTTTTAAAAAAAGCTATTTTGACAAAAATAAAGGACATAATAAGATAATAAAACTTAGATATTTAAAATAGGACACCATATCATTTTGTTTATTCACAAAACCTGTATTGAAAGCTTGCTGGGTACTATGCTATGTCTGGTGGTGGAAATGTTGAAATGAGAAAGCAGACAAATGCTAATGAAGATCCTATCAAGAAGATTAGGGGTGACAACTTTGGCAATCTATGCATTGCATGGGTATATTTATTCATTTCATCATGGACTAGTGAAAATATTATGCACCAACACCCAATCTTGGACCACAGTTTGCTAGTTCCCAGATTCTATGGCAAATAAGGTCACAAATTTCTATCATAAATAATAAGTGAGAATAAGAAAGTATCAATGTTAGAATAATTTAAACCAACCAATGCTTAGATATGAGAATCTAAAAGGAGATGGAAGACACTTTATATTGATCTGAGTTTGATGAGAAACGAGGTGGATACGTAGTCATCACCCTTGCTTGGCACTCATTATTTTACACTCACTGGCCAAAACAGTCAAGATATTGGTTATCGACATAATAATTCATGTATTTCACTCTCTGATAACCTAAAATGGGGGACGGCATCCTAACTTTCACAGGATCTTAGTGATAAGGGGTGATCTAATGTTTTCAAGAGGATAACAGCAAAACAATTTTTAAAATTTTCATAGTCACTTTGCCTTGGAAGATGTGATTATAAAGCCACTGGAGCTAATGTGTCCAGGTTTGCTCCAGGTATGAACAAGAACATTACTAAGTGTTCTGGCAGCAGTCATTGACTAATGCTGTCATATGTGTGACCATGTGATAAGACCTTTGGCAAGTTCATTTCTGGGTTCCTTGATGATTATTTACAATGAGGACAAGTGAGTGAATAACCTTCCATGGCTTTCAGAGTACCAATCCTTTAGCAAAGAGATAGGAAAGATGAAGTTATTGGCCTTTGCCCTAATGTTTCTGCAAAATCAGACCTAATGTCTAGAATGAATGGCGTGGGGCGAAATGAAAATGAAAATAACTAGAGAATGTACTCAGGTTCCCCAGGCTGACAGGGACAGGGGGTAATGTAGGTGGACTTGTAGGATAAGGATGTATAGACAGGGAACAAATCATGTCAGCATTGAGTCATGAGAGATGACTAAAAGATACCCAGTTGTCATGGAAAAGAACAAAGAGAGAGAGAGAGAGAGAGAGCAAAAACAATGCTTAAATAAAAGAATCATGGTAACTAAGAAAGCCACTGACATTGACAAGGAGAACATGGAGACCTTCATTCAGGTCTGGTTATGTTGCTAATTCAGTGCATGACACTGGGAAAATCGCCTGCCTTGTTTCTGCTTCGGCTATCTTTTTGCTGTAGGTGCTGGTGTGTTAAGCAATCCTGTTCCATGGGACACATTTATTTACACTCTAGGCAAGAAAGCTGTTTTTTTTTTTTACAGTGAAGGCACTGACGTCAAACAGACTAGTATTCAAATCTCGGTTCTAATACCTGCCAACCACATAGGTCAGCCACATATTTGACCTCTCTGCCTAATTCTCTCAGTTGGTAAAATAACAGTTGGTAATAACAACATTATATGGTTCTTGTGAGGACTAAATAAAATAGGCACATGAAGCTCTTCGCTCAATACCAGGCACATCACACTATTATTGTTACTCATGGTCACTGCAGACTGGACTTTTCAGGTTGTGTTCCCAGCATGCAGCAGCTAAAGGAAAGATTGAATCTCTTCAGGTCTCTTTGCTTATTATCTGACTACACACCAGAAAAACAAATACAAGAGCCTGATTGAAAGCTTGAACTCTTAGGGTTATCATCAGATGAGAAAACTAGCAGCTACCACATTTTCCCTAGTGCTTGTTGCTATGTGCACCAACAATGAAAACAAATATATAATAAAAGCATTAACAAACTTCAATAAAAAACATTGAATCTGCCACCTTATTTCTGCTCCCTTGTGCTCCCCAACTCCAGTAAGGCAGCTGGTTGAAGCAGACAAGATGTTAAATGCCACAGGGCTGGGGAAGACAGACAAAAGCAACTCTGTTTCTCCTAAGGAGAGATCCTTTCTGGTGGAAGTATGAGTCAGTCCCAATGCTTCTCCTTTGGAAAGACAGGCCTATTTTCACCATACTGAATATTTCATAAAATTGTCCCAAAGTAAAAGAAATTCAATTTAACAACTATAATGTACTGATCACAAATCACAATTCAGGTATAGTGTTTGGGGTATGCAGGGAGGGGGGAGTTTATAATATAAATATGACATTTTCCCCTGCTCTCCCTCTGTTACAGTTAGATGTAAAATGTCCCCTAAAGAGCTCATTTATTAATATTTAGGGTTGATGTAGTGGAGTCATGAGGGTTGCAATCCCAGCAGTGGATAAATCCATTGTAATGGTAATGTAGGCAGTGGGGTGTGACTGGAGGAGGTGGTCCCTGGGGGTGCGGCCTTGGAGACTCTATGTATGCTTCTTCTTCCCCTGTCTCGCTCTCTTGCTTCTAGCCTCCATGATGTGAGCACAGTCCATGAGCTCTCCCTTTGCTTCCTGTCACCATGTCCTGAGATCTGCGTTCCCTGGCCTCGAATGGCCTGAATCTGAAACTGTAAGAAAATAAATCTTCTAGCCAGACGTGGTGGTGCACGCTTGTAATCCCAGTACTTGGGAGGCTGAGACAGGAGGATCACAGGTTCAAAGCCAGCCTCAGCCACTTAGTGAGGCCCTCTGCAACTTAGTGAGACCCTGTTTCAAAACAAAGAATAAAAAACAGGGCTGGGGGTGTAGCTTGGAGGTAGAATGCCCCTGTGGTCCAATCTCCAGTTCTGCAAAAAAAAAAAAAAAAAAAAAAAAAA
>PVJS01002126.1:0-23489 GCA_004027185.1 Glis glis | reverse complement strand
ATTTCTCTAGCAGGAATTTGAGTGTATCTTAAGAGTCAGGAAATTCCCATACAGGCAACTTGAGTCTCTATCACAGATGTAACATGTGACTTGTGTCTCCATATCTCAACTATAAAATACTTTTCCACTTTAGAAGCACAACCTGAATTATACTTGTTGTGAACTTGCTGTGGCCATCATGGAAATGCACCTCACTGACTCTTGCTACAGGAAGCATGACTTAATTCATTAGTGCATCCCAGAGCAGGCACTTTCCAATCCATCCACACATGCGAACGGAGACCATGCCTTTCTCTTGATGCCAGTCAATGCTTGGGTTTGTAGAGGATACCATATTAAGATCCATCCTGGGAGATAGGGACAACTCTGATAGTCTTGAGACTATCTGATGGCTTTGCTGAGCTGTCTGTACACAGCAATTTAAAATGAGTCCATCTAACTCCACTCTCCTTTACAGAGGGTGCATTGTATTGCAACCTCTGCAGCTTTCCTGATTCTCTCCTTACTTTGTTTTGCACTGGCATTATTTTTTCCTAATAAAAATCCATGCACATTTTATTGCGCTTTGGTGCCTTGCCTCACTGAGAACCCAGACTAACACACTTGTCTCAGCCAATTATCCATTTAAGGAAATGCTTTTCAAAAGATACACTCTGCCTTGGAAAAGTGGGTTGATAACCACATGTCATCATTGCCAGCCATAAAGCATTAATCTCGCATGATCACATTTATTAGAAGATAGAAGTACAAGAGAAGTACTGTACATTTTTAAATTAGTTCAACTGCTATGGAAAACAGTATGGGAGTTCCGTAAAAAACTAAAATTAGTACTACCACATGATCCAGCTATCCAGCTCCTGGCCATGTATCCAAAAAAAATGAAATCGGCACACAGAAGGGATATCTGCAGGTTCATGTTGGCTGCAGCAGTATCTACAATAGCCAAGATGTAGAGTCACCCAGGCACCCGTCAACAGGTGAATGCTTACTGAAAACATATGTATGCACAATGGAGTATTATTTATCCATAAGGAAAAATGAAATCCTGTCATTTGCAGCAAAATGGATGGACCTTGGAAGACTTCATGCTAAACAAAATAAGGCAAACACAGAAAGATAAATATGCATGTTTTCTCTCATATGTAAAAACTATGAAGAAAAAAAAAAGTCAAACTGAAAGTTAAATTAGTGAGAACTAGGGACTGATAAGGATACTGAGGACTAGGAATGGGGAGGAGGAGGAAGAAGGGAGAAAGGATGGATGGGTATGATCAGTGCACGTTACATGCATGTATGGAAATATCACAATGAATTCCATGAGTAGGTACAATTAAAATATGTTCATTAACACTAAAATACATTTAAAACAATAAATATTTTAGAATAATCAAATATCTGCTTCATTTAGAGTCTTCATTAGAGCCACTCTTCCTGAAAATTCTGCTTCTGATATCCACAGCCTTCAAAGGGTTGCAACCTGCTCTTTCCTGCAATTTCCTACTTTCTATCTTTGACCTGAACCACGGAACCTGAGAGGAAATTCTCTGGATGCTCACTGACCATCTGCCTGAACTTGCGAACTATCCCTTTCCCCAAAACTTCCTAAAACTGTGTTCTTCCTAAAACTGTAGAATTACTTGTACCTTTATTTTATTCTGAAATGTGATATGGTAGTTAAAAGAGTTCAGGCCCCTGAGTTAGGCATACCTGAATTTGAGTGTCATTTCATCTCCATAGTAGCTGGACATTCCTAGCAACCTCTCTGAGCCTCGGTGTATCACCTGACTCCTAAAGTTATGGAGAATGTTGCAGGAAAACCCTTTGCAAAGGGCTTGGCACAGAGGCTGATGCATAGTAAATGTTCGACACCTCATAATTGTGACTCTTCTTCTCATTACTACTTGTGGAAACCACGCAGTAATAATTCCTCTGAACAACCCTTGGTCTTGAGGTCAGGTCAGTTTCTCGGGTTCTTATCCTGCTTTGGGGGAATAGGTGATCAATCTGGTTCTAGACGCTGCTTCTTTCTGCTGTCCCATTTGCTGCAGCCCCAGCCCTAAGACAGGATGCTCTCTTATCTCACAGGGAAAATGGTACAGTATAAACCCATCAAAATTAAGGATGTAAAAGGTCCTTGAGAAATACCAACTCAAGCTGCCCAACGGCAGAGATTATGTCTCACTCCAGCTGGCTCCCTTCTGTGCTTAGTACAGTACCTGGCCTATAGTAGAGCCAAGAGATGAGCAAAGAGCAATTCAGTGGACATTGAGGGGAGGGGATGCTTCTTCCAGTCTTCATGTGCCCTTCCAAGTGGAGGGAATTGCAATATGCCTGATAACCCTACCTACCTAGAGGGTTTCTGCTCATGGACTGGCTGCACCAAGAGGAAGTAGAGTGATTTACCTGACTCGCAATTTCAGGAGAGAGAAATTAAGCTTGTGCTTTCTCGCCTGCTCCCCGTTGTTCTCCTGAATATGCACTGCCCACAAGAAGCTGGTATTTTCTAAGTGTTACTGTAGGGCTAACTCCTTAACCTGGGATACATTCTCTACTCTAGTCTTAGCACTTTAATTTCTATCTTGATATTTTATTCTTTGTTTTAATTCTGTTAGTTTAGAATCCAGGTAGGAAAGAACAGTCTTACTTCTTAGCTTCCTTTGAAGACCCCAAAGGTAAGATATGTCAAAGGCCTAAAAATGGGTCTATCCCTTGACCCAGATATTATGAGCCTGGAAATTTACACAAAGAAAACAATAATACAGTCAAAAAAATTAAATACTATTTTAAATACTTCATGGGATAAAATGGAATACAATCTTGCTCTTTCTTTTTTCAAATAATATTTGGTGGTGTTGGCAAATTTTTTTTGGGGGGGTTACTAGGGATTGAACTCAGAGGCACTTTACCTCCAAGCTACACCCCCAGCCCTATTTTATTTTTACTTTGAAACTGGGTTTCACTAAGTTGCCAAGGCCCCCGCTAAGTTGCTGAGGTTGATCTCAAACCTGTGATCCTTCTGTCTCAACCTTCCAAGTAATGGGATTATAGGTGTGCACCACCAAGCCTTGTGGCAAATTTTTATGGAACAATGTAAAATGAAAGAAGGCATGACTCAAATATTATAAACATAGACATTGCACACAATTAGACAATGCAAATTCAATTAAGTTAAAAGAGACATCTTAAATGCATTCACTAATCTTATGAGAACAAATTAGCTTTGTTTCTCTTTTCCCATGGAGGAATCCTAGAGGGTTGACTACTGTGGCCCATTAGACTATGTCTCAATCTTCCAGGGATGGAAAAGTGGCTCTCAACTAGGTCAGCAGAACCAAGAAGGGCTGAGTTGACCTCCGGGCTCAGCCTCCTACCCACTGCCCTTGTTGTGTCCTTTCCTCTACCTCAGTTTCCACATCTGTAAAAAGAACTATTTGGCATCAAGGATCTCTAAGACCCATTCCCACTCTGACACATAAGGATTGAGTGATCACCTCATGACAAGCTTCATGCTGAACCATTCCAGCCAATGAAGTTGGTGGTCTGACAGTTCCGTGAACCAGAGCCCTGTGAGGTTATCTAGTTACTAAGTCACTGAGCACCCAGAGAGATGGCCTGATGCAGCGATTGCTTCCAAACCTTTCATAAACTACCAGCATGAGCTAAGGAAATTATGCTTACTTCCATACTTTCAATTTCCTTTCTCTATTTCCCTCATTTTTATTTTACAAGCCTCTTTTTGAAAATAGACAAAAGAAAATATGTTGGTCTTTTTTTAATACATTGTCATTGAAAACCCTCAATGACTTTGTCAAGCAAAAGGCCTCCTCAGATATTTTTCCCTGCAGATGAAGAGACACTTAAAAAGCCATGAAAAAAAATAAAAAGCACATAAAGAAAGAAAATTGGTATCATTTTGTATTTGTTTTTAAATGGGAAAAATAATTATTCCTATTCAGTCGCTCACAGAAATGCCATCATTCTTAATTTTTTATTGTCTTCCCTTCTGACATAACTCAGCAAAATGACTTAGTTCTATTTTTCTCTCTCCGCCTGATAATTTCATGAAGCTCTAGTTGTTTCAGAAGGGTAATGACTCACCTCAGTTTGGTGCCTTCTGGATCCTTCCTCCCTGAGATGAAATATTATTCTATGATAATCTCGGCCCATACCTTCCTGATAAAAGAGGAACTTTAATAAAATAGAAATGGCCACGACTCTACTTTTGCAGAAGTGAGGTCTCATATCTCATCCCATTTTAATTAAGCAATAAGTTAGATGTCAAGAGCAATTAGAGTCTTGAAGGTCAACACTTGCTTAATTAAAAATTTGGAAGGGGCTCTCCTTGTTCAACTATTTTGAAAATTCCCAGAGACCTTTAACATCAGCTGGAACTAAAGGAAATGAAGTCATGGCCAGATAGGGTAACACTTTACATTGGAATACAGCATCCCTCTCTCTCCTGCTGGACTGAACTGGCCTCCTCAAAAGTCCATGGTTTGATGCACAAATTGAATATATGCCATGAGGACCCGAGGCAGCAAATGGGCAATGTTCTGAAAGAGCTATTAGATGACAAAGGATTTCGGCATTTGTTAGCTTTAAGCAGGTGAGAAGAAAAAGTTACAAAATATTAGACCTTCAGTGGGTTTTTTCTCCAGTACAATTTCTTTTTTTCCAGCTATGGTGTCTGAAACACTTCCATTAGAATTTTTCTAGGAGCTATATGCAATGCAGATTTAAGGGCCCTACCCCAAATCAATGACTCACATTCTCTGGGAAGAGGCCTCTGAAATCTGCTTTTTATTAAGTTTCCTAGATGGTTCTTAAACACAGGAAGGTTTGGGACACTATATACATATCTCATTGTTATGGTTAGATATAGAATATCTACCGAAGAGTTCATGTACTAAGGTTCAGAGTTGATGAAATTAAGTCATGAGGGTTGTAATCTCGTTAATGGATAACTCCATTGTAATGAATTTGCTGGGTGGTAATGTAGCCAGGTGGGGTGTGCCTGGAGAAGGTGGGTCCCTGGGGGTGTGACTTTAGGGATTGTGCTTTTGTTTTTGAATCCCCTTGCTTTCTCTCTCTTGCTTCCAGCTTCCATGATGGCAGAGCAGAGCCTTGCTCTCTCCCTCTCTCTAATTCCCGCTGCCATGCCCTGAGATCTGCAGACCCCAGCCTCACATGGACCGAACCCAAGAATCTCCTAAAACTGTGAGCAAATGAATCTTCCTTCTC
This sequence comes from Glis glis, assembly GCA_004027185.1. Classification (NCBI taxonomy): domain Eukaryota; kingdom Metazoa; phylum Chordata; class Mammalia; order Rodentia; family Gliridae; genus Glis; species Glis glis. The sequence continues at coordinate 18,248 of PVJS01002126.1, read as the reverse complement.
CTAAGTTGTGTGATCAATTGTTTTGGATTAAAGCAGTGAGCATGTTGACCAAGACACCCATATTCCTCACTTTATCAATGGGTATCTAAGATTCAGAAGATGAAGCACTTCCGCTAGCCACTTTGGGGCCCATTTGTGGAGAATAGGCTGTATGCTGTTCTGTGCTACTTCAGAATGATTAGAAGAGCCATTTTCAGGCTGTGCTGATCTGTCAGCTATTCTGTTCTGTACAGCAGTAGCTTGCTAGGAGGTACTCCATTTTGAGAACAAGGACTGAGGTAGAATGACTCTATACCTTCTTTGTACAAGTAAGGGACCGTCATCTGCACAGCACGACCTCAGGTGCAAAGTGACAATAAATTATCCATGTTAATAAATAAGGACCATCTGCAAACTTTCTGAATTAAATCAGTAGCACACGGATGCATGGGCGCGCCATATCAGGAAAACAAGCCTATGAGCCTATTAAACACACCAGACCACCAAATGAAGCAACCCTCTCACCTGAGACCCATAAAAGGAGAGCACCCAAAACAAGTCAGGGTGACACACTGACCTTGTCGTCTGGTCACTTGCCTCAGCCTAGGCTCAGGAGAATGGTCACAGTGACAAACCTTCTGTTCTCTGTCCACAAGCTTTAACTCAGTGTAGTTTCTCCTGACTGCGTTGGCAAGGTAAGTCCCACTCCAGGCTGACACCCCAAGCTGACACTTTGAAACTGTCCCCAGCCCTGTCCTAGGAGTTCTGCATGCTCTGACAGCTCTAGGTCCTGAATAAGTTCTTTGGCTGTTTCAAAATTCTCTGACCACCTGCAGTGACTCTAGTTCATATCTGTTCTCTGCCTTTAATCTCCCTCCAGCCCCCTGAACCACTGTGGTTTCCTTAGCTCCTTCTTAGCCTTTTTGTAGAACATAATATGTGTGTGTGTGTGTGTAACACACACACCATTGTATAAAGTGTGATGTGTGTCTTAGCAGTGTTATAAGTATTAGAAATTAAGATCGCAATAAAAGAACATGTGATTACCTGGTCTACGACTTCCAGGAGATGCATAAGCACTCAGTGAAGAGCGATGGATAGAAGTGGTGTAGCTTGGAAATTTATTGTTTTTCAATCTATGACACTGTGGAAAGACACACTGGTATCTGGACTTTTGGTCTAGGTAAGGGCGTAGCTTGCTCATGGCACCGTGCCTTCTCACTCTGTGCCCAGATCCTTGTCCACCAACTAATCAGACCATGAAGGTGAGCCCATCCTATCACATTTTTCTCCTTATAGGTTAATAAGTACACTTTGAGGGTGACTCTTGCCCTCAACCCCCCCAAAAATTCTCTATACTCTTTGTTCCTATGACTAATATTTCTCTGATACTCAGTGTGTGTGCCTGTAGGTAAAGATGTTAGCCATCATCTTATATCATGATACTCTGCCACTCCTCCCAACACATGATTGTTTCTTTACTGTCTTTAACATTTGGTGCGTCTTTGAATTTTGGCTATCTGAGATACTCCTCAATTCAGAGCTTCATTCTCTAGATATTCCTACAATTGTGCTCCTTTTGAAACTACTTGTAATACAATAAACTCTTGCAACAGAGACCTGAAAAATGAATACAAATCTCGAAGTCAGAAGTTGTAGTTTCTAATCTTTTCTTACCCATTAGTTCACTTTAGGCAGGTAATTTTCCTTTTAAGCCCTTATTTCCACATTTGTAGAAGTAGAGAATAGATCTTAAAAATAGGTTTTTTTTTTTTTCATTTCTGATGCTCAGCGAAAGAAAGCAGGAAAACCAAGACCCTCTGCTGTCTTTAACTGACATTGTTCTTGAGAAGTGTGAACAATCAGGAGATGCAAACATCTCTAATTATATCAAGCTGCCAAAGAAACAACTGTCAATGCATTCTGATGCTTGTCTGGTATGGAACTCAAGAGTTCCCCATGGCTAGCAGGGAGGAAATGAATGAGCTCCTGCAGGGGGTGTTAATGAGGGCCCAGCATTTGTGTGGGAGGGCAGAGGAGACTTCAGGGAAAAAATAGCTACAAAGGATTAGACCACCTTATGCTCTTTCTGCACAGGCTAAAGAAACAGCCTCCTCAAGAAAGCCGGGTGGAAATTTGGTTTGCTGCACTAGAGGTTTAGTTTAAAATGAGATGTGGCTAAGCAATTTGAGCTCATCAAAGCATTCTCAAGTGAGTCAAGAATAAATGTATGTATGAGGTTGGTTTCTCTTCAGGAATTTCATGGTAAAAACAAAAACAGACCAAAAAAATCCAAAGAAACAACAACAGCAACAACAACAACAAAAAACTGATAGAAATTAGCAATAGGCCATCCTGTGGTGTTAAGGAAATAGAGAAGAGATCTGTGTAGAGAAGAGATCTGTAGATGAGAGATAGATTTGAATTTCACCTGTCAGATCTTCACAGTGTAAGTCACTTAATACGCCTTTGTCCCTTTCATTATCTTAGCCTGGAATAAATAACACCTCCCTTACCTCTCTCAAGTGGTGGACAAGGTACAAAGGTCAAAAGGAGATGATATAATACAATCACATTAAACCTTACATTAGTACTCAAAAGGAAACTAGAAGCTGAGAAGTTTAGGTCCCTACCATTGCTCTGCCATTTCCTAAATGGGTGACCTTCTGTGAGTTGTTTGAAATTTCTGATCCACTCTTTCTTAAGATGAAAATATGTGTGTGGGGGGGGGATTGCTTGCTACAATCAAAGAAAATCAATCCTGGTTTTAAAAACAGATTTTATTGAGAACTGTAATCATGGGGGGATAGAGAGCTTGGTACTGAAATGGGCTCAATTCTAAATAGAGCTTGGAGGAGTGGGGGATGTATAGGCAAGAAGCAAAGTGGGACCAGTGGACAGAAGACCACTAAGGGGAAGCAACAGGGAGAACAAGGAAGTTTGGCTAAGTTGACCATGCAGGATTCTTGCTAAAGACAAGCAAAGGTGATTAGATATCACCTGGGGGGCCGGAGAGGATGAAAAATCCAATTACATATCCAGAATGACATAAAAGATGGGCGATGCTAATTAAACCAAATTTGCTAGATTCTTGCTAAAAACTAGATTTTACCAGGAAGTACACAAAAAGGCCTAGAAAGTTCAGAAAAAAGTTTAATCAAGCAAAGAATCTTTGTTGTCTTTTAATAGAATAATTGGAGGAGGCATTTTTGAAGAAAAGTATTTCCTTAAAAACATGTGTATTATTTTTGTTTGTTTGTTTTTTTAGAGCTACTTCCTCCTCTCCTCCCATTTCCTAGCCTATTCCTCCATCTTTAACATCCTTCCTATGGTATTCTAAATTCTAAAGAAAGCCCTCTGCAAGGTCTCTCCTCTCCTGAGCTCAAAAGGTAACAAGTTTATCTAAAAAGAAGATGTAGGCCAGGTGTGGTGGTACATACCTGTAATCCCAGTACTTGGGAGGCTCAGACAGGAGGATCGCAGGTTCATGGCCAGCCTCAGCAACTTAGTGAGGCCCTCTGCAATTTAGTGATACTTTGTTTCAAAATAAAAATGTAAAATAGGGCTTGGGGGTTTAGCTCAAAGGTAGACCACCCCTGAGTTCAATCCCCAGGATAAATAAATAAATATATAAGTAAATAAATAAATAAGTAAGCATGTAAATAAATAAATAAAACAGTAAATAGAAGATGCTGAATTGAGTGCAGTGGTACACTCCTGCAATTCTAGTACTTGGGAGGCTAAGACAGGTTAGAGTCTGGTCTCAGCAATTTAGCAAGACCCTGTTTAAAAATAAGAAAAAAAAACAAAAAGGGCTGGGGTGTAGCTCAGAGGAAGAATGCCCCTGGGTCTTATCCTCAGAATAAACAAACAAACAAACAAACAAATAAATAAATAAATAAATAAATAAATAAATAAATGAATGAATAAATGAATAAATAAATAATCAGACACTGCTCCCAGGAGACTGAGGTTTCTTTCGATGTAATAGGGACTCAGATGATGAAGACCTCTTGGAAGAGGGAGAAGCCTGTGAACGTCCTGCCTTTCTGCCTCCTGCACATCCCCTTTCCCTGTTCTCAAAGCTTTCCCCACCCCTGAGCTCTGAGACACAAAGGTCTCTTCTATCTTCCTCAAAGCCCGCTTTGAATGAAACCTGTTTTGCTCACCAACCTGTCTGCAGAGTTTTAGTGGGTTGTGACGGGTGCTAAAGTCTCCCTACCCCAGTTCCAATCTCTTCGTGTGGTTGTTTGGAGGAAGAAATGAGAGGAGAAGTACAGTGCCTGCCTCCTAGCATATAAAGATAAATGCGAGCCATTACCACCATCATCATCATCACTATCCTCATTATTAGATTACACTTAGATTTTTCTGGACCATAAGAAAGTTCAAAAAGCAGGAAACACAACAGAAGTGTACCGGATGCCTTGTCTCCAATGATGGTCTTTTCCTACTGTTCAGAAGACAGAGGATTTGACCCCAACCAAACCAGGAAACAAACAAGTTGTTCCACAAACCTTTCAGGGCTGATGCTGACAGAAAAACCTAGCCTTTCCTTGCTGGGGTAGAGGTGTATCTGTATTTCTGGTTTAATATCTTTTCTTTATCCCGAATCGTCTCCTCTTTCTAGTGCATACCTTTGTATGATTTTTAAAGTTTTTTGCTTGCACTTTTACTGTGAAGTATTGCACAAATACAAAAGAATAAAACATAAACAGGAGTTTTGGGTGTACATCAGTGGTGGAGCCTTAGCCTAGCACACATGAAGCCCTGGATTTGATCCTTAGTGCCACAAAAACAAAAGCATAAATGGGCAGTTTAATGTATTATCATAAAATAAAGATTTATGTAACCATCATCTGCATCAAGAAATAGATGAAAAAACATCTCTCCAGAATCATCCTTTCTCCACCATTTTACATCCCTAACCTAATCCCTTCCCTTTCCCACAGGAAACCACTTTCTGTGGTTCATAGTATTCACTTCCTTGATATTCTTCATAATTTCACCACCAAAGCATGCATTCCTAACCCTACAGCCTTACTTCTTAATATAACAGTACGATAAAGACACGATTCACATGGTGTGCAATTTGATCACTTAAAATATTCCATTCAACAGTTTTAATACATTCTCAGAGTTGTGCAAGCGCTGCCACAATTTTAAAACATTTTCTTCCATCCCAAAACAAAGTCCGTATTTGTTAGCAAACATGTCCCATTTCTTTATCCAGCCCTAGACCAAATCATCTATTTCTATATATTTACCTATCCCAGGCAATTCATATAAATATAATTATATAATGTTATAGTTAGATATAAAATGTCCCCGAAAGAGCTCATTTATTAATGTTTGGAGCTGATGTAATTGAGTCGTGAAGGTTGATTTATCACAGCAGTGGATAAATCTATTATGATGGATTTATCTGGGTGGTGACCCAGGCCAGTAGGGTGTGGCTGGAGGTGGTCCCTGGGGGTGCAGCCTTGGGGTCTGTATAAATGGTTCCTCCTCTCCCTGCTCTCTCTCTTGCTTCCGGCCTCCATGATGTGAGGAGCACAGCACATGTGCTCTTTCTCTCTCTGCCCCCGGCCACCATGCCCTGAGATACACTGTCTCTGGCCTCACGTTGACTGAACCCGAAACCATAAGAAAATAAATCTTCCCTCTAAGTTAAGACATGGTCAAGTCTTTAGATTATGGCTGTAAGAATGCTGACCGGAACACATAATGTGTAGCTTTTTGTGATTGGCTTCCTCAATTTAGCAAAATGTCTTCAAGGTTCACCCAAGTTTCCATACATCCATATTTCATTGTTTCATTGACAAATAATATTCCATTTATAAATATATCATAATTCATCTATTCGATAGTTGAGAGACATTCAAGTTGCTTTCACATTTTGAATACAGTTGCTATGAATGTTTATGGACAAACTTTCACAAGGATGCGCATTTTTGTTTCTCTTGGTTATATGTGCAGGAACAGCGTTGTTGGGTGACGTGCAAAATTGATACTGGACCTTTTCAGGGACTGCTAGACTGCTTTTCAAAGTGGCTCAAATAACATTTCACATGCCCACCAGCAGTGTAGAAGGGTTCCAATTTCTATGTATCCTCTCCAGCCCTTGTTACTTGTTTTTTCAATTATTGTCATCCTAAAGGATGTGAAGTGGTATCTCACTGTGGTTTTGACTTATAATTATTTAATGGCTGATGGTGTTAAACATCTTTTTATAAATGAATTGTATATGTATATGTAAATACATAGGAAAGGAGTGGGGAGGGGGTGTCTCTAGAAAATAATGTCTTTGCCAGTCTTTTGCTCACTTAAAAATTGAATTACTAGTCTTTTCAATATTGAGTTGTAGGATTTCTTTATTTATTCTGAATAAAAGTCCCTTATCAGGTATATTTGATTTGCAAATGCTATACTATTATATGGGTTGCCTTTTCAGTTTCTTGATGGTAGGAACATTGAATATAGTTTTAAAGATGTTTATGAATTCCAATGTATTTTTCATGTTGTGATTTTGTTATCATGTCTTAGAAGCTTTGCTTTACTTAAAGTCATGAAGATAAAAGATAAAATCCTCTATTTTCATCAAGGAATTTTATATTTTTTATTAATTTGGGGGTATGGTCTGAGGAAGAAGTCTAACTTCATTATAAGATTTGCTGAAGACTATTAAAAAAACAAGAGTGTATTTTCCTCCACTGAATGATGTTGGCGACCTTTTTGATTGACTAAAGATGTGAAAGTTTATTTCTAGAACTTTATTTTTAGTACACTTTGATATATGTGTCTGTCCTTATGCCAATAAGACACTTTTGCCGATTACTCAATTTTGTAGCAATGAATTCTTGCAGTTTTTGCTTATCCTGCAATATATTTATTTTGCCTTTATTTCTGAAAAATATTTTTCTTGGGTATAAGATCTTTGGTTGGCAGCTTTTTTTCTTCGAATACATTGAATATGCCATCCAACTGCCTTTTGGCTTCCATTGTTTTGAATGAGAAGTTGTTAATCTTATTGGAGTGTTTTTGCACATGATGAATTCATATTCTCTTGCTGCTTTCAGTATTTATGATTGTCTTTGTCCTTTAACATTTTTACTACAACGTGTTTATATTTTTAGTTTCCTAGGTTTCATGCTAGTAGAAGTTTGTCGAGCTTCTTAGATGTGTAAAGTTTTTCATCAAATGTGAGATGTTTTCACTCATTATTCATTCAAATATATAGTAATTATATATAGTCAATATATAATTACATATAATTATTAAATAATATATTAATATATTAATCTAAACATATTGATTATGTATAATTAATATAATATATATTGTCATATATATATATATATTTGCTTCTTTTTCTCTCTCCTCTCCTTCTGGCACTCCCATTGTACATAAGATGATGCTCATATTGGTGTTCCACATTTCTGTTTGTTTATTTATTTATTTATTTATTGTGGTACCGGGGATTGAACCCAGGGGCATTCTATCTCCAAGCTACACCCCCAGACCTATTTTTTGTTCTTTATTTTGAAACAGGGTCTCACTAAGTCGCAGAGGGCCTCACCAAGTAGCTGAGGCTGGCTGCGAACCTGCAATCCTCCTATCTCAGCCTCCCAAGTACTGGGATTACAAGTGTGCGCCACCACGCCCGGCTCTCTCTGTTTATTTATTTTTTTATTTTTTTTATCCATCCTTTTTCTTTTACTTTTGATACTTCATAACTGTTAATTATCTATCTTCAAATTCATTCTTTTTTTCTATCATTGTATCATCACTATTGAGCCCGTACTAAATTTTCCATTTCAGTTATTGTACTTATAGCTCCAGAAATTCCATTTGATTCATTTTTGATAAATAATTTCTATCTCTTGGTTGATGTTCTCTATTTGATGGGACACTATCATCATCATCCATTACTTTAATCTTTTGATTATGGTAGCCTTAGTTCTTGAAACACAATTTTAATGTCTGCTGTGAAATGTTTGTCTGCTAAATCTGACATGTGGTTTCGGTTGCCTTTTCTGTTTCTTGTGTGCGCATCATTTTTCCTGGTTTTCATTTTTTTATGTCCCATATTTTTTTGCTGTGGTTGGAAACTGGACATTTTAGATGCACTGTTCATAGCAACCCCGGATACTGATCTTCTCTCCCTGCTCTGTTGTTCGTAGTCCACTTGTTTAGTGACTTGGCTGGCCTATTTCAGTGAAATACTTTTGCCTGCAGCAGGAGGCCACTGACACTGTTCCTGGAAGAGTGCAGCCTTGGTCATGCACAGCGTCACCCTGTCACGACAGTGGCTTTAGCAGGGCTCTCTCTCTACCGCTTTCGTTGGTCTCTCTGTTAAGCTTTCGGTCACTATTGGTATCATTCCTAGCTGTTAGGCTCCACTAAATTGCCAGCTGGTTGCTCTATTGTTTTAGATAATAATCTGGGACATAAATTAATCTACAGTTTGATCGCATTAAATGCATTCTTTGTACAGGTACTTTTTTTTTTTTTTTTGCGGTACCGGGGGTTAAACGCAGGGGCGTTCTACCTCCGCGCTACACCCCTGGCCCTATTTTTTTATACTTTATTTTGAAACTGGGTCTCACGAAGTTGCAGAGGGCCTCACTAAGTAGAGAGAGAGAGAGAGAGAGAGAGAGAGAGAGAGAGACAGGGAGACAGAGAGAGAGAGCAAGAGAGCTGAGGCTAGCCGCGAACCCGGATCCTCCGGTCTCCGCCTCCCAAAGTACTGGGATTACAAGCGTGCGCCACCACTCCCGGCCTGTACTTTTGAAGCCAATCTTTGTGATATTTCTTCTGATCCCAGAGGGCTCTTTTACATATCATTTCCTGGCTATCTCAAGCAAACTACCGAGAGCATCATTTAGCTTGTTGTTTCAATGGATCTACCAGCATCCTCTCAACTGAATGGTAAAATCACCATCGCTTCTGAGAGCACTGTTGGACGTAAACCTCCTCACACTCTGTTTCAAATAAAGTCAATTCCCTTGGGAAGAACTTCAAAGCTCTCCATTCTTACAGTCTGTATCTCCTCCTGCACAAAAGCCCTGAGCCACTGTTCCACAGCTGGGGCAGGGACAGTGGCTTGCTTCTCTCAGAGTGACACCCATTCATTAGACGCAGTGGGCATTGATAGCAGCAGTCTTCTCAGCTTATCTTTCTTGGCACGAAAACTTCCTACACAAGTGAGCTAGGGTAAAGATAATCAGGGCCCTGTATTCTGACCCTGACCCACCTTGGGGAGAGCCTCCTTCCTAGAAGTAGAGGCAAGGTGGAGGAAGAGAGTATCAGGCCTCTCCATCATATTCATGTGGAATTTAGCTTCTATAACATGGAGCTGAAATGCAAATAAACAATGTTGGAAAGGAGCTGGGGAGAAAGACAATTCTTTGTACCACCTACTTGGAGTGGAGCTTCTGCCATACTGAACTGAAGGAAAGAGGAAGGAGCAGCTTGTCGCTCATAGACTCTTAAAGACTGTTATCCTCGGAGTTCACAGATCTTCTTGAATATATACTTCTTAATTTGCTATATTTTCTTAGGACAATTTTCACATACTGTGTGTGTATTAAATGATATAAATTATATATAATCTTCCCTAGTTATGGTTGTTTCACCTGGGACCAGATCTCTGGAACTCCTATGTCACCATTCCAGAGGTTGAATCCTCAAATTCCACCTATAGTTTCACCCTGGCTTCTTTTCAGACTTATCCTAAGTAGAAACTTGCCAGGCATGGTGGCACATGCCTGTAATCCCAATACTTGGAAGGCTGAGACAGGAAGATCAGATCACAAGTTCAAGGCCAGCTTCAGCAAATTAGTGAGACCCTCAGCAACTTAGCAAGACCCTGTTTCAAAATAAAAAAATAAAAAGGGCTGAGGGTGTAGTGCAGAGATAAAATATCCCTGGGCTTAAGATTCAATGTTCAATCCCCAGTATCAAAAAAAAAAAGAAAGAGAGAAACTTAATGCATGAATTATTTGGGGGTTGACTTATTTCATTCACATTAATTTTTTTAACTTTTTATGTTCATTTATTGGTGCATTGTAATTATACATTTTGATATATGTCAGGGTATGAACATCATACATGCACACATTGCATGCACACCCTCCCTTCAATCCCACCCTATTCCCTCCCCCTTCCCTCCCTTTCATGCTCCGGATAGTGATTGAGTCTTATAGGTTTGTGTATGTACATCATGTGCTATAGTGTGTTTCCCTCCACTCCCCTCCCAACTCCCTCAGTTAGGTCACCTTCTTTGTCCATCTAAAGATTTCTTCTTCTTCCCTTCTAAGTCCCTTCTAGAGAACATCATGCTAAGCGATATTAGTAAGTCACATTAAATTTTATTTTGGGGTTGGCTTCTTTCATTCACATTAAATTTTATTTTGGGATTGGCTTTTTTCTTTCACATTAAATTTTTAAGATTTTTCCCATGTTGTGAACAGCTCTCCATCATACATTTTTCACAGTATGTACTATGCCATTTTGTAATTTCAAATTTATTTAACCAAGCTATGATTAATTGACATATTCTAGAAGTGTTTCCTTACTTCTATCCTGGTGCAGATAAGCATGCAGTTCTGTGGCATATACCCTGAGGTGGTATAATGTGTGTCCACTGTATTATTCAAGAACATTCAATTACGCTTCAGGAAATAAAACAAACAAATGAGTTTAGGAATGATTAGCTTATGAAGAAGTGAGAACCCTATGAGACATATTAGATAAAATAAAGAGAAATGTGTGCTAAACAAATACAGAAAAAGATGGAGGACCAAGTAGGTGTTAAATATCATGAGGCATATGAGGTCCCAAAACAGGATATACATAAAGGCATGATATAAGCATGATATGCTATGAGTGATTCACATGAAGAACCCAATATTCATAAGGTCTTAAACTATGGCACCATTGATACCTACTCTGGTTCTATTCTTGCTGTGTTTTTCTTCTGCCCAAGAAACAGATAAACCCTATGATTGCTCCTCAGACTGATGAAGGGAGCTTCTGTGGTGTGGAGGCAGGTTTGCCTCAAAACTTCTCTTAATTGAGCAAGTCTGCTTTGGATTCAGACTTCTTCCCTTTCTCAACCTTTCTTGTTCAGAGTCAACTCTGGTTCCTGTAGTTGAAAACTAAGCAGGAGGATGATGCATGAAACTGAGGAGATAGATTGGATGGATGGATGGATGGATGGATGGATGGATGGATGGATGGGTGGATGGATGGGTGGATGGATGGATGGGTGGATGGATGGATGGATGTGTGGATGGATGGATGGATGGGTGGATGGGTGGATGGGTGGATGGATGGAACACATGAGCATATGAATATTGTATACCACAGGATTTAGTGTTCAGTAGTCCAGGATTTAGTTCAGTAGTTCAATACTTCCTTCCTGCTTATGCCTTCTGTTTCCCCCTTACTTCTTCATGTTGGTTTTAAACTGAGTCAATAAACCATATGATTTAAGCATTTAAATTTGGGCTGTGTGTCTTCATGGTTCATGAGTTTTTTGCATAGAATGCCTGATAGAATACTTCAAGCCTACTAGTGAAGCAAGGTATCTATTCACATGACTAAGTTTGCTGGGTCACGGGGCATGTTTGTCTTTAACTTTAATAGAGAAAGTCCAAATCATTTCCCAGTATTTGTCCCAGTTTATGTGCTGACGGTGGTAAGTGGAATTGTCAATTCGCATTTGTAGCAACACCTGTTATCATCAGAATTGTTCATTGAAGCTACGCTGGCAGAAGCAGGTGGCATCACATCATGTTTTTAATTTTCGTTTCCCAGATTACTCCTGAAGTTGAGCACTGTCACCTATGTACACCTGCCTCTTCTGTGAAATGCCTGTGCACAGCCTCCGCCATCCTCTACCGGCTTTTCTATTGCTTTGTTATGGATATATAAGAGTTGTTTTCATGTCTTTGCTAGCCTCCATTAGTTAACCTCTGTAGAATATCTTCTTCCACATTATGATTTGAATTTTTCCCTCGTAATGGTCTCATTTAATGTGTAGTAGTCAAATTTCAATCCTTTTCTTTGGAATAGTACTTATTGTATACTCTATAAGAAAAAAATTGCCAATGACAAAAACATGAAGACATTTCCCATTTTATGTATGTATGTATCTATGTATGTATGTACATATTTATTTATTTATTTTTGTACTGGGGATTGAACCCAGGGGCATTCTAACTCTGAACTTCATGCCCAGCCCTTTTTAATTTTTTTTTATTTTCCAAGGGTCTTGCTAAGTTGCTGAGGGTCTCACAAAGTTGCTGAGTCTGGCTTCTAACCTGAGATCCCTCTTGTTTCAGCCTCCAAGTACTGGGATTGTAGGCATGCACCAATGCACTAGGCTCTCACTATACCTTATAAAAGTTCTATTATTTTGCCTTTTATATTCAGATCAACAATCCATCTGAAATTGACATTTATGTATAGTTAAAATAGTTTTCTATTTATAATCATGTAGTTAAAATTATCCCAACACCATTTATTCAAAAGATTATTCTTTCCCCACCGTTAAGCAAAATAAATCAAGTAGCCATGTATGAATGTATCTCACTTCTATGTTGGATTAACTTTCTATTGCTGTTTCAACAAATACTGCCTTAGTTACCATAAGGTCTTAGTAAGTATTGTATCTGATTTATCAAATATTTCTACCTTGTTCTTCTATAAAATTACCTTGGATAAACTTGATCATTTCCATTTCTCTACATATTTTATGATAAACTTGTCTATTTACACATATATGCACATACGTATAAAAACTATTAAAACTTTGATTAGGATTTCTCTGAATGTATTAAACATTTTGGAGATAATTTGTATTTCTAATGCTGTGAGTTTCTTAATACACTGTTATGGTATATCTCTCCATTTATTCAGTTCTTCATTAATTTTCTCATCATACTGTACAATTGCTTAAGCAGATATTTTGTACCTCTCTGGATAAATTTGGCCCTAAGCATTTGATTTCTCCAAAACTGTTCTAAATGGTTTCCTCTGTAAAATTATATTCTCATGTTTAATATTGGGAAATAGAATATCAGTTTTTGTATACTGATTTTTGTATCCAGCAATGCTGCTGAGTTTGGAATTCTTTTTATTATTTCTAAGAATTTACTTGTCAATTATTTGCGTTGACCACACCTGTGATCAAATGATCCATAAATAATGAGAGTTTTATTTGTTGACTTCCAATCACACCACCTTCTGGTGTTCTTTCTTGCCATAATGCACAGACTGGGATATCAGGAGTGATGTTAAATAGAAGTGGTAGCATTGGGAAGGCATAGATTGTCCCAAATACAAAAGAAAAAGAAAAATGTTCAACATTTCAGCAATAACATTAGTTATGTTTTCTGTAGATCCCTTTTATTAGGTTAAGAACACCACTTACTGTTCCTAGTTTGCTATGAGATTTTATCAAGATTGGATACTAAACTTTATCAAATACTTTCTTCTGACCTATTGATATGATCATAGTTTTCTTCTCTACTATATTATTAATGTGATAAAATAGATTGCTTACTTTTTACAAATAACCTGGCATTACTGAAATAAACCCAACTTGGTCATTACTGGTTACTGGGTTCCATATTACTGGATTCCATTTGCTAATAGTATTTCATTTAAAATTATTTAATCTGTGTTCTTAAATGAGATTGATCTATAATTTTTATTCTTCATAAAATCCTTGCAACCTAATGATATATGTTAGTGAGTATACCCCTTGTAAGATTAAACTTACATTTTTTTCTAAAATGTTTGGAAGAATTCTACAGTAAAGGTATTTATGTTTGGACTTTATTATATAAAAAGGGTTTTTAACCATTAATTTAATAACTTTCCTAAGTATAAAACAATTCAGCATTGTTTCATTCTTCTGTGTTGATTTTTTAAATTTTGTTTAAGTTTGTTAAAATAAAATTATTTATATTAACTCACTATTCTTTTAATATTTACAGGATTGATAGTGATATTTTCTTGGCTCTTATTATTCATGTCTTATCTTTATTTAGATCAGTCTCACCAGTGGCTTACCAACTTAGGTAGTATTTCCAAGAATCAATGTTCATTTCTAATTCTCTCTATTAAATAATTGTAATCTTTTATTAATATCTGCTGTTATTCTCTTTCTGCTTTCTTTGACTTTACTATTAATATTTTTTCTAAGTTCATATGTGAATGCTTAGCTTATTAGTTTTAGGCCTTATTTTCTCTTACATATATTTATTACTATGAATTTCCTCCAATAGGTATTTCAGCTGCATCCCATAATATATGATATGTAGTATTTTTCTTGATTTTGGTTAAATATATTCCAATATTCATTGTGATCTATTCTTTAACCTGCAGGTACGTAGAAATATATTTCTTAATATCCAAATACCCGAGTTATTGGTTGTTAGAATAGCTTAATTAGGAGGCACAAAATACTCAATATAATTTTAAACATTTGGAATTTGCTCAATTTTGCTTTAAGACCCAGTAAATGGCCAATTTTTTATAAACATTCTACATGTGTTAAAAACAACATGTGCTCTGAAGTTTGGGACTTAATGTTTTATTTATGTTCACTAGGTCAACTTATTTTGTGATATCGCTTAAATTTTCTAGAAAATTAGAATTTCTACAAAATCAGGAATTTAGAATTGCTACTTATGCCTTCCAGATAGATAAAACCTTTTAACATTCTGAAATGACCTTCTTTGTCCCTAGGAAAGCTTTCTGCTTTCAGATCGATTATTTCTTTTATTTATATAATCAAATCACCATTCCCTTAGTGAGTGCTTTTTTGTGGTATATTTCTTATCCTTTTAAAATTTTTATAAGTATTAATTCATAGTGATTGTACAAATTGATGGGTTTCAATGTGGCACTTTTACTCATGCATATACAGTGCTTGGATCATGTCCACCCTCCCTTCTGCAGTGTATTCCTTCCCCATTTCTATTTCTCTCCCCTCCCCTTCCAAAATAGTCCCTCTTCCATTTCCAGATCATCTTTTTTCTTTTTATTTATTTATTCATTACATTTACTGGTTCATTGTAGTTATACATTTTGGTAAGTGTCAGCGTATCAGAAGCATGCACGCACACGTTGCTCATTTAGCACTCCCTCAAATTCCACCCTATTCCCTCCCCCTTCCCTCCTTTCCATGCTCAGCATAGTGATCGACTCTGATAAGTTTGTTTATCCACATCGTGTGCATTGGTGGATTTCCCTCTTCCCCCCTCCTGTCTCCCTCAGTTAGGTCACCTCCTTTGCTCAACTCAAGTTTTCTCCTTCTTTGTCTGGAGTCCCTTCTAAGTCCCATTCTCCCTAAAACACGCAATGCTTTTCTTTCTGTGTCTGGCTTATTTTGCTTAATACAGTGCCTTCCAGTTCTATCCATTTTGCTACAAATGACATGATTTCATTTTTCTTTATGGCTTAATAATACTCCATTGTATGTAAATATCATATTTTTTCATATCCATCTGCCTGTCGATGGGCCCGTAACTAATTCCATATTTTAACTATTGTGAAAAGTGCCTCCACAAACAAAAGTACGCTGGTCTCTCTTTTCTATGCTAACTGCATTTTCTTCAGATAAATACCCAGGAGTGGTATAACTGCATCATATGGTAGTTCTGGGTGTTTGTTTGTTTGTTTTTTGAGGAACATCCACACTGTTTTCCATAGTGACGGCGCTACCTTACATTCCCAGCAAAAGTGTATAATGATTCCTTTCTCTCTGCACCCTCACCAGTATTATTTTTGTTTGTTTTTGGTAATTCTAACAGGGTGAGATAGAATTTTATTGTGCTTTTGATTTGCATTTTCCTGATGACTAAAGATATTGATCATTTTTCATATATTTATTGGCCTCTCCTTCCATTTTTAACCTTACTATACCTATATGAGTACAATATATCTGGATTTTTTTGAGAAATCCCAAGTGAGTTTATGTTCTTTTCTTATTCACTCTAAGACTTTTTCTTCTACCTAGAACATTTTCTTTAAATCTCATATAATTACATATTTCTGTGTGTCCTCCGTTTTCATTGCTTGTTCTGTGCTCGTTTTACTCTTTTTTTTCTTTTTGCCTTGTTTTGGATTTATTGAGGATTTTTCTATATTTAATTCTTCTCTTGGTTAGTTTGAAGTGTGTAGTCATCTTTCTTCCTTCCTTTCTTATTTTTCTTTTATATTTGAGACGAGGTCTCACTACCTTGCCTAGGGTGGCCTCCAACTCAATCCTCTTGCTTTCTCCTCCCTCCTGGAATTATAGGTGTGGGTCATTGTGCCTGGCTATACACTCATTTTCCATTCATTTGAAGTTACCCCAGAAAGTACCTTTTGTTTTATTCTCCTAGTCCATGAAAAGAGTTTGGCACATTTTAACTCCATTTATCTCCTTCACTGATATACTGTTTTTAGAAGTCCTATCTCTATACTTCAGTACCCATGAGATAGTCTAAAAGTTTATGTAATCAGTATTCATATGGATCTGCTCACAGGTCTGCAAGCTCTATCCCCACAACCCTGGGTTTCAAATTCCAATTATTTTGCAATCTGGAAAGTGATATGCTACATAAACTTTGCATCATTTGTCATCTCCAGTGAGTTCTAAGTGACTCCTCACAATGATGGGCATTAGTGTCTCTGCAGAGAATGGTATGACTATTCATTTTAAGTGGAATAAAGACTCTAAATAGCCTCAAGTCAGTTCAGGTCAGGTGTACCACCAGGTACATTCAGCACAGGTCTTGCTGTTTAGGAAGGTTTTAAAATTTGGAATTGTGAATGAGAGATTGGGGACAGACCTTCCACAGCAACTGGTTTTCAGAAGGCATTCAACAAAAGCTGTTGCTGACCTGATTTGTCAGCAAGGAGATTTTTACATAATATTTTCTTTCTGGTCAGATTGTAGGATTTTGGAAGCCGTGACTTTAATACTGCAAGCCTGCCCATCTAGCTGTCAGACATTCGTGTAGCCACAATGTTTAAGGTAGAAAATTGGAACAATGAGGCTGTGAGGTTTGGTTAACATTGCACCAGTTAAAAGCAGAAGTATCGGGACTTGGAATATTAGACTCTGTGTGGTCTTACTTTCAGCACACCCTGACTTCTACAGTGGGAAGAAAATATCACAGCTGGGTGACAAGCAGAGATTCAAATCAGACAACGAAGAGCGGAAGACAGTCAAGGAACCAGAGGAAACTTCCTCGCTGATGAATGATGCACATGGCTGAAGGTCTTAAAAAGAATATCTAAAGAAGTAAGAAATCAGTATCTACCTCTTCTGAATAGGGAAGAAAATAATGTTTCAGCTGGAAGCTGCACAGCCTCATAGATTTTTATTCCGAAGTAAATTATTTTCAACATGGACCCAACATTTATTACACTAATTATACCATTATTCACATCTTTCTCCTAGAATGATCCAATGTGCATGCATTTTAAAATATGGATTTACAGAACTTCATCTCATAAATCTCTCAGAAAAAAAAAATGCTTCAGGTGTTTTAATGGGAAAAGCATTATGCTCTTAGTGGATTCAAGTTTCCAGGCACTAGAGGGAAATGGGCTGAAGAGCGAAATCTCCCCTTGATAAACTACTTATACTCACAACATCAAACGATCCTAGAAGTTGAAAGTGAAGACAGTTTTTAAGGCTGTCTCAAAGAGAGCTAAACAAATTGTTTGCGGCCTTACTTATGAGTTCATTTTTAACAGTATGTGAATTACTTAAGCTGTTTGGTGCTGTTAGAAGCAGAGGGACTGAGAATTTTAAAAGCAGTTTTGAAGGAAAAACATCAAAGGATAAAATGGCCCAGTGTTTCTACTGAAACAGGGAAATGACAGCTTTCCTACATGGATGGTGGGAGGAGGGGTTGCTCTACTCTTTTAGGAAATCGACCTGCTAATATCAGTACAATTAAAAATAAAATTTAAGCCGGGCGTGGTGGCGCACGCTTGTAATCCCAGTACTTTGGGAGGCAGAGACCAGAGGATCTGGGTTCGCGCCAGCCTCAGCTCTCTCTCTCTCTGTCTCTCTCTCTCTCTCTACTTAGTGAGGCCCTTCGCAACTTCGTGAGACCCGGTTTCAAAATAAAGAATAAAAAAATAGGGCTGGGGGTGTAGCTCAGAGGTAGAATGCCCCTGGGTTCAATCCCCAGTACCACAAAAAAAATAGGAAGGAAGGAAGGAAGGAAGGAAGGAAGGAAGGAAGGAAGGAA